>PVHY01028537.1:0-15119 GCA_004024945.1 Uropsilus gracilis | reverse complement strand
AGAGGGAGGGGTAGCCTGAGAGGCGGAGGCGGGATGTGGGGACTCGTGAAGCAGACCTGACGACCACCCCCAGGCCATGAAAAGAGACACCCATCTCTTGCTTGGAAACGATAAACTTCGGAACCTTTGGGAACAGCGCCGAGGACGTGCAGAGACTTGCGGGGGTAGGGAGTCCGAGCCAAGCGTCCTGCGGTACTTGACATGGAAGGAAGAAGGGTCCTAGCCTTCGTGTGGGTAGGACTGGTGGGATCAAGACCAGTGGTGGGACCCCAAACAGTTTCTGAAAAAGGGACTGAGGTGTGAATAAGAGGATCTGGAACAAGGTGCTCCAAAGTCTGGGGTCCTTTAAGAAAAAGTGACCCCAACTTATTCTGTGGTTGGAGGGCAAAGTGTGGCATGAGGGAGGATACCAAAGGCAAGGCTACAGAGTTGGGCCTAACCTAAACTCATCTTTTTCCAGCTGACGTGAAAATGAGCAGCTCAGAGGAAGTGTCCTGGATTTCCTGGTTCTGTGGGCTCCGTGGCAATGAATTCTTCTGTGAAGTGAGTTCTCAACTTACCTGCACACCACCACATATAGTCTAGCCACAGATATTCTCCCACATTTAAACTATCACACACTTACATAATTTCCATGGGAACTTTTTCCTGCTAAGGAAGCATCCCCTCACTAAATTCCAACTAACCTGGGTGAAGTGGCAAGATGGACCCCAAGTCCTAACCCTCCTACTCTCTGGCAATATAACATTGGACAAGCCAACGTGTGTCTTTTCTTTATTACTGAAGGGTTACTGAAAATATGTGCGCTGATTGTTAGAAGATTCAAGATGTTGCATGTTAAAATGTTTTGTCTTGTGGAAAAACCCTATGTTAATGTAGGGATTGTGACTGCCTTTACAACCCAGCCAATTTGATCTCTGCTTTCCTCAGAGAGCCTGCTGCCCCTAATGATAGAACAAATTTGGTTCTAGGAACTGGGAACTGTGTATAGAGACAGGATCTTGGATGATTCTGAGGAGGCTATATTACTTGCTTAAATTTAGAGTGGAAAGCCAAAGATTTATGGGAAGATGAGTATATGTGAACTGAAGAGAGATTCAAGTGCTCCTACTGAGTTGGGAATGGGGAGTTAGGGAAACAGAAATTGTTGAAGCCAGGCGTGGTGGTGTATGCCTGTAATTCCAGCTACCTGGGAGGCTGAGGCTAGGGATCACTTGAGTCCGCGAGTTCAAGACAACCCTGGGCAACATAGTGAGACCTAGTCTCTAAAAAAAAAGAAGAAGAAGGCTGGGCATGAAGGTGCATGCCTGTAAGTGGCAGCTAGGAAGCCGTGGTGGGGACTGGGGATCGTGATTTGAGTCCTACCCAGGGCAACACAGCGAGACCTAGTTCCAAAAAATTAGGCTGGGGATTGCTTGAGTCTGGTACCCCGGCAACATGAGCCTGCGGTTCCACAGGCAAAAATAACGAGACCTAGTCTCAACAGAAAAAAAAAAGAAAGAAACTATGTTGAGGATAAGGCATACCTTAGAGCAGTTTGCTCAGGTCAAAACCAAGGATTCTGCTATGGATTCCCTCTTGACTTACACATTAACAGGTGGATGAAGACTACATCCAGGACAAATTCAACCTCACTGGACTCAATGAACAGGTGCCTCACTATCGACAAGCTCTAGACATGATCTTGGACCTGGAGCCTGGTGAGGCACCCTCAGGGTGGTTTTGTGTATATGGGTTTTTTTTTTTTTAAATCTTCAAATCCTTGTCCACCTGCTTCTTGAATTTCTAAACTTCCTTTTGGCTTTCTGGCTCCTTTAACCCAAACCTCCAACTTCATTTTGATTACTCACCTGAGTATTACCTGGTTTAGAGACTTACTCTGCTTGTTGCTATAGTCAGATCCTATAACAAAGCCTTATTCCATAATGCTCCAAGTTTCCCCATGGGCTGTACTTTCTGCCTTCTGCACCTTCAGATCTAGAGTTCTACCCTCTGTACTAACATTTTTGTGTTTGTGTGTTGATGAGGGAGTTGGGAGGGAGAGAAGGGAACAGAGACTATGAGAGGTCTTGGTGAAAAGGCAGAACTAACTTGGGTTCATGACTCAGAGACCTAGGTTTCTGGGTCAGCTAAGCCAAGGTGATGGGTGGGATGAGGCTCAAGGGTGGGTACTAGGAAAACTGAGTAGCCAATAACCCCTGGGGGATAGGCAGGGCACCTAAAAAAGCTGTGAGACAAGTAGTTGCATTCGGCTGGGGTCATGTTTCAGATGAAGAGCTGGAAGACAACCCCAACCAGAGTGACCTGATTGAGCAGGCAGCCGAGATGCTTTATGGATTGATCCACGCCCGCTATATCCTCACCAACCGTGGCATCGCCCAGATGGTGAGGCCTCTCTACTCCCACTTCATTCCTGAGGCAGTCAGGGGGACAAAGACTCCCACAGTGACATGTTTCAGTTCTGCGAAGTAATCTACTTGAGAAGAGGGAAAGAAGCCCAGAACTTGGACCTGAGAAATTCAATCCTGATTAGAAGTTGTACTGAAGGGACATTTTCAGAAAGAGATATGACCTTAAACAAGAAGTAGTTACAGACTGTTCTTCCTTAGGGAACAAAAGTTAGTGGTTCTGGTGGTCTAGCATCTGCCTGACTGGAAGAAGGGGAGCAGAGGTGTCTAGGGGCTGTAGAAGGCACCTCTTGATGGAGAGAGGCAGGAGCAGGGAACAGAATAATGTGTGTCGGGCTGAGGAGGGGATTGTATTTCTTCACATCTGTCCATCAACTCCTTCCATTTTATTCACCTCAGTTGGAAAAGTACCAGCAGGGAGACTTTGGCTACTGTCCCCGTGTGTACTGTGAGAACCAACCTATGCTTCCCATCGGTGAGTGTTGGAGAAAGGAAAGGAGGGCAATGTATGGCAAGGTTATGTGGGAAGGAGTTGGGACTCAGTAGGTTACACCCTGAGTTTGAGAGGGAGGTTGGGCAGGATTGAAGGAGTCCGACCTGCTGAATCTGGCTGTCTCTCAGGCCTTTCAGACATCCCAGGTGAGGCCATGGTGAAGCTCTACTGCCCCAAGTGCATGGATGTGTACACACCCAAGTCATCAAGGCACCACCATACAGATGGTGCCTACTTCGGCACCGGTTTCCCTCACATGCTCTTCATGGTGCACCCGGAGTACCGACCCAAGCGGCCTGCCAACCAGTTTGTACCCAGGTGGGGAGTAGAGATAGTCACCAAAAGTCATATGAAAGGCCTGAGACCCCCCCTCCCCCCCCTAAAGAAAAGAGAAGACAGAACATGTGCCTTTCTGGAGGGCTGCTTCTCCCTTGGGAACATTCTTTAATATCTGTCTCTCAGTGTCCTTATCCATAAACCAAGGATGATGGCATTTCCTGCCTGATAGGATGATTCTAAACACATAAAATACTTAGAATAATATTCAGCACTTGAAGCATCATTTAAACAGTTATGTTGGTTGTCACCATTTTGGGTGTTCAAATTCTTTGCTAGGAGATCCTCATAGTACAGTTCAGGTATGATTTATCTTGTAGTGTTTTTATTTTAGCGTGAGGAAGAAAAATGGGGTTCCGTAGCAAGTACTGATGCACACATACTTATGTCTGTACATACACGTATATTCTAGAATTTTAATTTTCCTTGATATTTAAGGTTCATTTCCAAATACTCTTAAGGAAAGGAGCTCAGGGAGCACTGCACCTGAACAGCCCATGGGGATGGAGTGGGAGGTGGGAATGCAGGCCACTGGCAGGGCCAGGATGGAGTTCACCCTGCTCCCTCTCTGACCTCTGCCCTGGCCCAGGCTCTACGGTTTCAAGATTCATCCGATGGCCTACCAACTGCAGCTCCAAGCAGCCAGCAACTTCAAGAGCCCAGTCAAGACGATTCGCTGATGCCCCACTTCACCTTTCTCTCAGTCTTTGACACCTCCATTCCTTTGCTGCCACCCTTTCAGGAACCCACTATGGTTTTTAGTTTAAATTAAAGGAGTCGTTATTGTGGTGGGAATAATGAAATAAAGTGGAAGAAAAGGCAACAATCTAGTCTGCTGGTGCTTGGGGTTGGGGGAAGGGAGGGTAGTGTGCTGGACCCTAGGGGCTCTTGTGACCTAGTCTCACACTCCTGAGGCTGAAGCGGATTGGAGTGATAGTCACAACAAAAAGCAGAGCCAGATTCCTATTACTGGAACGTGTGTGTGTGGGGGGGGAGCAGTGGGTATAGAAGGTATGTTGCAAGGTTACAAGGAAAAACCTAGAGGAAAATTAAAATTTTAGACTACAAGGAAAGTAGTTCTATATAAAACTTGTGAAGAGGCAGACAGGCCAGAATTCTCAGTGGTGTCTGTGTGCCCTCTGCTGGGCAAACTGAGACATGCCCATCAGAAGGGTGGAGACAACTCTGGCTGTTTCCCAGCATAATGGAGGCTGGCACTATTCTCTGCCATTTAGAGGGGCCAGCTGAGCAGGTGTTGCCAGAATCATGCAAATCCATGGGCCCCTTGAGACCTTCACAGAGTATGTAGCACAAAGACTGCTGGATCAAGGCTCAAGTGGGGCCTGATAGTGCGCCTGTCTGGGCCACTGTTCCCACATTCAGGAACTGGACCCCATGGGTAAGGACATAGTGTCCCTCCTATGAGGTAAATAACTTCCACTCTGCCCTCCTCCCTAGCCCACTCTTCCCCCCACCCGCCTTGCAAATACTGCCCCAGACAGGAATATAGTTCTGTACCTACAAATTCTGCTTGACTCAAAGTCCCCTTCAGGTCAAGGAGCATGGTCACAGAAAAATGGGTTTTTAGGACACTCCTCAGGGATTGTCCCTCTCCCCAGAATTCCATAATGAAGCCCAGATGCTTGTAGGTATACTAGTCATGGTGGGCTTCTCAGTGGGGAAGAGTTTAGTGGGGCCCAAGGGCAGGGGGAAAAGGGTGACAGTTCATGGAAGGAGTGGCACTGGGCCCCTGGATATGTGGACTCTATCCCTGCTATCTTCCACTCCTCCAGCTCCTGTTCCTGAAATCCGGACCTGTCACCTCTGTCTCTTAGAAGACCCTTCCTTGGGCTGCATTTCCGGCTCGGACAAGTGCTCTATCAGCAGTTGGTCCCCGTGCATGGTGATCACCCTTTACTATGGTGAGTCAGCCCAGGTGGGGCTGCTGGAGGACTGCCCACAGCTTGGTTTCTCCCCTCTTAGATGAGGACTGCTTGATGCGTGGGATATGAGAAGAAAAGGATCTTGGAAGGAGGGGTCTGGGATTCTGAGGGGCCAGCTAGGCTAATTTCTTTCTGAAGCAGTCAGGTGGAAGTTGGGTCTGGGTGAGGGAAGAGGAGAGTCAGTATTAGGGGTCAGGGTAGACCCAGGGTTATTAGCTGTTCCTTCTCCAGAAACCAAGGTTCGCTTCTTCATCTGAGGCTGTGAACAGTATTATTCTTACCACTGCCAAGGAAAATGCAACACCTACTTCATGCAGTACTGATACAAGGCCCAGTGCTGCCAGTGTGATTATTGCAACTCCTGGTCCAGCCCCCAGCTCCAGAGCTCCCTGCCTGAGCCCCAAGGCAAGTCCCTGGCCCTGCCCTTGTCCAAGTCCCACCTCCAGTGTTTGTACCAGGCCCTGAACCTCTTATTACCCCTTCCCAACTTCCTTGCAGGAAAGGAACCTGAAGACTTAGACCCCCTGACCACCCTGCCCCTGAATCTGGGCTTGCCTGTTGCCGACCTGCACCACATATACTTGTTCCTCAACAGTTCAGGATTTCTGGTTCTTCCCCAAGCTAGACCCTTCCTAGACTCCATTCCTTTCTAGCTTCTCCCCCCTGACACCTCACATCCAGCACTGGCCTCTCAGCACTCTTGTCCTCTGCTCTGTAACTTTTTTTGCTTCCTTTATTTTGTACTTCCAACTTCTGTGTGTTTTGGTTTAATTTCCTCCCCAAAAACCAGTTGGCACTGTATCCTGTGCTCTTCTAGAAAAGAACTGCGAGTGCAGATTCTGCCCAGACTTTCCTGGGAAAGATGGTAATTTCCTCACCTCTTTCTCATCATCCAGCTGTTCCATCACACCTCCCCCCACACACACACATCCCAGTACCCTCTCAGCCTGGTCATGTGCCACCTCCAGTGGCTCTACATTGTGTGTCCTGGGCCTATTACTAACACCTGGGACTAGGCTGAACGTGCAGCAAAAAGAATGAGGGGTAAATTTCTGTGCAGATTTCCTGACTTGGCAACTTGGCATCTTGCCTGTCTCCATCACCTCCCAGCGCCTGCCCCCCTTACCTTGCCGCCTTTCCTCATCTCTTGTTCCAGACTCCTGCCTCTTCAGCCCTGCTTCACATCATTGAGCCCCTACACCCACTTCCATAGGTGCCCAGGGAGAAGGGAGGCCAGGGTAGGGTTTGTCCTGCTCTGTTACATGTCCACTAGTTTCCCTCCACAGTAAATGGAGGACGCTAAGTCTTTGTCACGTTGTATATGGGGTTAGACTCAGGTATAGACAGATTATAGAGAAATAATTGGGGGTGGGGTTCACATAGGGCTGCCCACCCCCTTGGTCTGTGGATTCCTCCTAATTATCCATCCCACCTTCTGCTCAACTGGAAATCAAAGTATGAGTCTTGTGGCTCCTCCCTGCTTTTGTTAGCTACCCTATGAAGCCTAGGTGATGCCAGGTTTTTCCACTTAACAGAGGAGGAAGCATTCTTTAAAGCAGGAAGACTCAGCTTTCTGCAGCTTGGGAGATTCCCCACTGGTCCCAGGATGTCGGGTCTCTGTCCCCTTGCTCCTCTTGCCTTCCTTTGAAGCCCCCCAAAATGGTTTGACCCTAAAAATAAAAATAAATAAATAACTGCTGAGCGCAGTGGTGAGCACCTATAATCCAAGCATTGGAAGGCAAGAGGCCCGGAATTGCTTGAGTTCTCGGATTCGAGACTACCCTGGGCAACAAAGCAAGACCTAGTCTCAAAAAAAAAAAAGAAAAAGAAAAATGCTAAGTGAGTCCTTTGTGAATACCACCCAACCCAACCAACCCAAGTAGCACCCATTAATGCAAAAATAAGTTATCTCACCCATCAAAAATGCTAATAGCCCAGCATGGTGGCACATGCCTGTAGGAGGCAGCATAGGAAACCCTTGTTATAGGGATCGCAGTTCGAGTCCCGCTGGGGGCACATAGCGAGACCTAGTCCCCAAAAAATAGCTGGGCATGGTGGTGCGTGCCTGTAATCCCAACTACCTGGGAAGTTGAGTCTGGGAATCATGTGAGTCTGTGATACCCTGGGCAACATGAACTAGCAAGACTTAGTCTACAAAAAAAAAAAAATGCTAATAGCCTTCCAGCTATGAGTCCACCAACTTCTGCCACCTTTTCACCTTTTCCTACCACCCCAACAAAGCCCTACCTGCCCAAATAAAAGACAACCACCCCAGCCAAATGGGGACTTCACTAACCCAGGCCCTTGAGCCAGTGAAGCTCACCCGGGGGCGCAGCAATAAACTTTACTTTTACTTGGCTTGGCTTCTGTTTCCCTCCTTCCTCATTTGCCGTCCTTTCAGTCACCTGTCAAGTGGAGATAGTGTCTGGTGGGATTAAGGAAATACATGCAAATGGGTGCACATGTGGGAGGCAGGGCCTCAAAAATAGACACATTACTTAGAAACAAATGCATACACAGCTGTGGCCTATTTATTTTTAAACCCTCTTTGGCAAAACACAGAAGCTCATACATACCATAAAAATGGGTAACCTGTTTGGAGTCCCTAAGTCAGCATGAATAGCCTGTATCAGCACCCAGACTGCCTTCATGCCTCCCTCTCCCCCTCCCCCATCCTCTCCCTATCAGCTTGCATGATCTCAAGTTGTAGTGACTCAGGTGAATTTTGTGTTTGATATGAATGATGTCATTCAGCGGAACTTTGGTCTTTGATGGGAGAACAACAACATTCGTTTTTTAGGCCATGTACCTCAGTTGGAGGTACAAAGAGTATAAACTTGCACTGTGTCTCCCTCATGCTGGATTCACCTTTCCCCAAAGCCTGGGATCAGGTCAGAACTCAGGCCTAGTACCTTCTCCACAGAGAACCCTTCTCCATGCCTACCTCTCTGGACCTGGGCTTTCATAATTACAGCTCACCCTCTCCCAGCCAGTCCCCTCAACTCTGACTTCCACAGCATTTCTGAAGATACCTGCTTTTGGCTTTCATCATAAGAGGGGGGTTTCAGTACCTTGTCACTTTTTTGTGCCTACAACTGAATCAAAGATACCAGGGCAGGGCAGAAGCAGAGTGCAGCAGAGTTGGGTACCCCTTACCTGCCCCACAATGGAGCCATTGATGCACAGCCACCATCCATCCCTGTGGTGGATGAAAGGGAGGAAGAGCAAAGAAAGAAAAGGCAAATCAAGGGCCCGGCATGGTGGTGCATGCCTGTAAGCAGCCTGCGACCAGGGCCAGGGATCAGGGTTCAGGTCCCATGGGAGGGGGGCACATAGTGAGACTTAGTTCCAAAAAAACAGCTGGGTGTGGTGGTGTGTGCCTGTAATCCCCAGCTACCTGGGAAGCTGAGGCTGGGGATGGCTTGAGTCTGTGGTACCCTGGGCAACATGAGCCTGCCATTCCACATGCAAAAATAGTGAAACCTACTCTCAAAAAAAAAAAAAAAAAAAAAAAAGGGCAAATCACAGCCTAGAGGTGGGACCAGAGAGGAGGAACAATGTCTGACCAAGGGACTTGAAGGGAAAATGTCAGAAAATTCTGGAAGATGGACAGGGTGGGAGTAGGGGTGTTAAGGGGTGTGAACCAAGAGAAAGATAGTACTGGTGGGCTGGGTAACTCAAGGGAGGTGAAGAGGTTTAGTGGGAGGGATTAGAAGTTGTCCATGGTGAGCCTAGGTAAAAATGAGGACAGCCAGAAACTGACTGTATATTCCAAAGGTTTTCTCCAGACATACTAAGGAAAACCTAAGATGCACGCATGTCTGTAATCCTATCTGGGAAGCTGAGGCTAGGAATCTCTTGAGTTCACAGGTTTGAGAACTCCAGGCAACATAGACCTAGTCTCTAAAAAAATAGCTGGGCATGGCACGTGCCTGTAATCCCAGCTACTTGGGAGGCTGAAGCAAGGGATCACTTGAGTCTGCAGGTTTAAGACAACCCTGGGCAACACAGTGAGACCTAGTCTCTAAAAAACAATTAAAAAAAATAAATAAATAAAGTAAGTACAGAGCCCTGTTCTGAGGATTATTGCAGAAATCCTTGCAGTAGCATCAAGAGACTATTCAGAAACCAAACACTAGAGAAGTGCAGGTGTGTGAGCAGTCCCTCAACTGCTCCTAGCTGCAGCAGTCACTCATCAGGATGTCAGAACTTGAGCCTGCAGCGGGACGGCAGCAACCAGTGATGTGGAAGCCCGGCAAGACCCCAGCCTTCCCATCCCCTCATGCACTTATTATCATTGCCCCTAAGCTCTGCCCTGACCCCCCAAAAATGCCAAGATTTTTGGAACTGAGCAAAGGCAGGAAATCGCCAGCTATGAACACTGAGAAAGTTTCCCATGGCAGATTGGTGGGGAGGAACCATTTAATATATCATGAGGGTGGATGGAGCTGGAAGGGATTATGCTAAATGAAATGAGTCAGGAGGAAAAAGATAAATTTTGAAAGGTTTCGCTTATAAGTGGGACATAGAAAAATTGAACAGAGTTTTGAAAAAGACAGAACTTGCAAGCTGACCATAGATCTGAGGCAAACAGCAAGGGAAGGGGTCGAGGGGTCAAAATGGGAGAAAACACAAGGAACTATGGTGATGGTCACAGGTACTCTGGTAGTGGGAGAACTATGGGGGCTGCATCTGAGGGGAGAACAAGGATGTGAAAAAAGAAAAAAAATGTAGAATGAGGGTTGGAGAGGGCTGAGTTGGAATTTGTAGAGTGAAGTCAGGAGAAGTTTGAGTGATGATCATGGAGAGGAAATGTCTGTTATTTATTTGATGGTTTCAAAGTCAATCATAGGGAGGAAATGTTCATGCCCATGTACAGAAATGTTCACTGCTGCCCTGCTTGAGAGGGTGAAGAATTGAAAGGATGGATAAATGGAACCCTCAAAGCTAATCCATGGAGGACCACCCAGCTGGAACAGAATAAGGCTGTTTACCAGCTTACAGAAAAAGAATACGTTCCCTTAACTGTGAACTACAAGTACAAAACAGTGTTTAGTGGTATGCTGCTGTTCATGGGGGAAAAAAGAGGTGAGAAAGGTGAGTAAACAGCCTGTTTGTATAGGGCAGGCTATGCACAAAAGATCACAGGGAAAAAAAGACAGTAAAAGAATTGCTTTATGCTTTATTGCCTGGTAGATTGGACCAGGCGTGGAAGAGGGACTTTTTTTTTTTTTTTTTGAGGTTAGGTCTTGCTGTGTTGCCCCAGGACTCTCGTTGCCTGGGGTACCCCAGACTCAAGTGATCCCCAGCATCAGCCTCCCAGGTAGCTGGGATTACAGGCACGCACCACCATGTCCAGCTATTTTTTTGAGAATAGGTCTTGCTATGTTGCCCCAGGCCTGTCTCGAACCCACGGACTCAAGTGATTCCCACTCTCAGCCTCCCATCCTAGGCTTGGGATTAAAGCCACGTGCCACCGCAGCTGGCTGGGAGAGGAACTTCTTTTTGAGTATTCCCTTTGAAAATTCTGAGATTAGCCCTATCTATGCATCAGCTATTTAAAAAAATGCAAAATGTAGGGGAAAAGGATTAAACAACAAAGGCAGCTGCTATTAACAGCAGCATCTCTGGAGCCACCAGATCTGTGGCTCAGCCTCTAGCAGGCTTGGACAAGGTATTGAACTTCCTGTGTCTGTTTCCTCCCCTGCAAAATTGGGATAATATTAAAAATAAGAATAACTGTCTCAGAGCCAGGCACAGTGGCTCATGCCTGTAAGCTTCAATCTATGAGGCGGGTGGAGCTAGGGATCATGGTTCGAGTTCCACTTGGGGCAACACAGCGAGACCTAGTCCCAAAAAATAGCTGGGTGCGGTGGTGTGCGCCTGTAATCCCAGCTACCTGGGAAGCTGAGACTGGGGATTGCTTGAGTCTGTGGTACCCCAGGCAACGAGAGCCTGCAGCTCCACGGGCAAAAATAGCGAGACCTAGTCTCAAAAAAAAAAAAAGAATAGCTGTCTCAGAGGGCTGAAGTGCTTAGAATGGTGCCTGGCACATCGTGTTCTGTGTTCATTAACTGAAGAGTGAGGGGCTGCACTCAATTTTCAGCAAGTTGAAATGAGGTGGAGGTGTGCAGAGTGCAATTCATCATGACAGTTTGGCCTAACATTCAGATTCAAGAGAGAGCACTATGGGACCGCTCATTTGAAGTCAGGGTGCAGATAAAATTGTCTAAGGAGAATGAAGCAGGAAGACACTAAGGATCAAAGTTTGATGAACCTGAACCACCACCTTTAGGAGTTAAGGTGAATGAGGCAAGATTTGGTGCTGGAGACCCAGTGAAGGCTGTAGGAGAAGAGTAATGCTTGTGTAAATGACTGGCAGCCTGAGGAAAGGCTGGTGAATGCGGTATCTTGAGGAACCCCTGCAAGGCTGGTGCTGTGAGGATACAGGAGCTGGTCAACTGCAGGCTGAGATAGGAAGTAGGGAGGTAGAAGTGGAGACAAGGAGTGGATCTGAAGGAAAGAAAGAGATAATAATGGAACAGTATTTTAGGATTGTGGGAACCAGATTTGGGGTGCAGCTTAGAAGGCTGGTAGAGACTTGGTTTGGGGCCAAAGACAGCTTAAAGGCAGCTTACTGTTCTTTATATGGAGAGTCAAGCAGCTGCTACCAGTTGGGACAAGACAAATGTCAGACTCCAGGAGGCACCCAACTCCTTGGTCTCCAAGAGGCATCAATAGCAGCGCAGGGCCAGGCACGGTGGTTTGTGCCTGTAACTTTCAGCCTGTGAAGCGACTGGGGCTAGGGATCACGGTTCGAGTCCCACTTGGGGCAACACAGCGAGACCTAGTCTCAAAAAATAGCTGGGCGTGGTGGCACGCACCTGTAATCCTAGCTACCTGGGAAGCTGAGGCTGGAGATCGCTTGAGTCTGTGGTACCCTGGACAACAGGAGCCTGCGATTCCATGGGCAAAAATAGCGAGACCTAGTCTAAAAAAAAAAAAAAAAATAGCGCAGGTATTTGGGTTGTTTAACTGGATATGGGATGTCTTGATGGATAGATTCATAGTCACCTAGAATACAGAGAAGCACTGACCCCAAACCCTATCCCACCTAATTTCACATTAATCAGTCCCACTGCTCCCTTACTTATCCATCTCAGACATAAAATCACCTATTCTTTAAAACCACCTGACCTACTCTGAAAGTTTTAGTCCTTGTTATAAATCCCCTTCTGCTTCTCTTACACATCCTGAAATGAAGAACTTGTTCATTCATTCACTAACATGTATTTGAGAGGCTAACAGAGTCAGGGCACTACAGACCTTTACCTTCAACTGGTAGGCTGAGGCACCCTGCCCAACCTCGAGTACCTCTTTTAGGACCATTATCCATCCCTTTGGCCCTTGATTTTATAGTTCCCCACTCCCTGGATTTCATGCCTTCGTGTATGTGTGTGTGTATGTGTGTGTGTGTGTGCGTGCGTGCGTGCGTGCGTGCGTGTGTGTGTTTAGAGACTAGTGTTGGAAACCTCTTAGGCTCACACAAAAAACAAGACCACGGAGATGCAAAAGTAAAACACCTTTTTTTATTGTCAGCTCGAGCTGAGGTCCAGCCCTAGAGTTACTGACACAGTGGTAATCTCTTGGAGGGAAGGACCCCATCTCTAGCTAGCAAGAGGCTTATATACATTTTTGACAGTGCTGGGTAACTTTCCACTTTCCACATATATATATATATATATATTTTTTTTTTTTTTTTTTTTTTTTACATAGTTACTTTCTCAATGATTCCAGCATGCGGTATGACCTTGTGACAAACCCTCAGATAACCTATCTTGGTTTAGGGCAGTTACATATTTCTTAAGCATTGCTCTTTCTCAACGTAAGACCTCAGATAACCATCTTGGTTTGGGGCAGTTACATATTTCTTTTTACTCAACACTAGATTTCCCTATGTTGTCCAGGGTAGTCTCGAACCTGCAGACTCAAGTGATTCCTAGCCTCAGCCTCCCAAGTAGCTGGGATTACAGGTGCACGCCACCATGCCCGGCTTCCATGCCTTCTTATTCTGCAATGTTCAGAAGGGTAAACAAGAGTGCATCATTCTGATATCAGCTGGGAAAAGAGACTTATATTTACTTATTTAATTTTTTTTTTTTTTGAGACTAGGTCTCGCTATTTTTGCCCATGGAACCACAGGCTCAAGTTGCCCGGGGTACCACAGACTCAAGCAACCTCCAGCCTCAGCTTCCCAGGTAGCTGGGATGACAGGCGCGCGCCACCACGCCCAGCTATTTTTTGGGACTAGGTCTCGCTGTGTTGCCCCAAGTGGGACTCGAACTGCAATCCCTAGCCCCAGCCGCTTCATAGGCTGAAGCTTACAGGCACGAGCCACGGTGCCCAGCCTCTGAGAGAGACTTTTAACTATAAAAATGAAAAATTCTCTTCTTCAGCTTTACCATAAATTCAGCCTCCAGGCTGCAATACCTTGCATTTTTACAGAACTACTTACTAGTGTTATGCAAATGCAAGCCACCAGCTTCTTCCAGCTCCCAGCCTGACTGCAGGAAAGAAAAAAAAGAACTGCATTTTAAACTCATATCCCTATGGCCTCAAATGTGACTTTTACAACTCTTGCAGCCTAAAGACATTTGCGATTTTGGGTTCTTGCATCTGTAGCCTTACCATTATTTTTATTTATTTATTTTTTTGAGACTAGGTCTCGATATTTTTGTCTGTGGAACTGCAAGCTCACGTTGCCCGGGGTTCCACAGACTCAAATTATCCCCAACCTCAGTTTCCCAGGTAGCTGGGACTACAGGCGTGCGCCACCAGCTGTCTTACCATTGTTTTTAAAGCCAGAACAGAATTTTAAAGTAAAAAGAACTATTTATTTTTAACAAATGATTACCTAATTACTAACCAGAAAAGAAACATATGTCGCTGGGTATGGTGGCACGTGCTTGTAAGCAACAGCTTACGGAGTCGGGGTGGGGTCTGGGGAGTTCCACCTGGGGCAACACAGTGAGACCTAGTCCCAAAAAATAGCTGGGCATGGTGGGCACACCTGTAATCCTAGCTACCTGGGAAGCTAAGACTGGGGATTGCTTGAATCCGTGGTACCACGGGCAAAAATAGCAAGACCAAGTCATAAAATATATGTATATTATATATATATATAATATATATATATAATATATATATAAGAAAAATTCTTTTTTTTTTTTGAGACTAGTTCTCACTATTTTTGCCCATGGAACTGCAGGCTCTCGTTGCCTGGGGTACCACAGACTCAAGCAATCCCCAGGCTCAGCTTCCCAGGTAGCTGGGATTACAGGCGCGCGCCACCATGCCCAGCTATCTTTTTGGACTAGGTCTTGCTACGGGCTCCAGGTGGGACTCGAAATGTGATCCCTAGCCCTGGCCGCTTCATAGACTGAAGCTTACAGGCACGAGCCACCATGCCTGGCCTAAATTCCAATTATTTTAACATAGTTTAAAACCTCAGGTTCTTAGTCTTATTTATCTTAGCAATGTCCAATCAATTAGAGTTCCTCAGAGAGTGCTCCAGACATCCTTCCTTGGTATATTTCATTTAACCAGGTAGACTAAGATGCTACTGTTTCCTCCTTGCTGTGTCCTCTTTATTCCAGGTGGTAGAATGAAACTCCAAAAAACAGGAACCAATAGCAGATTTATTAAGGCCTCCTCATGGCCTCTCCAAAAATTCTTAGGCTCACTTAAACACACACTCAGCTTAACCATGCTAAAGCCATGAATCTGCAGGCTTGGGCCTATGGCCAGGCTGCCCACCTTGGCTACACAGCCTGGACTTCCACTGTTTTTTTTCCTAGAATGCTAACCCCAAACTTGGTTGCTCCCAAAAATGGCTGATACCTGCCTTTGTCCCAGCTTTTTTTTTTTTTTTTTTTTTTG
>PVHY01028536.1:0-15115 GCA_004024945.1 Uropsilus gracilis | reverse complement strand
TTGGTCTTCTGAGCAAGCTAGCAAGCCATACAAGGTCAGATGCCTCATAACTTAAATGGGTGCTGAGACTGCAATGAGGAGGAGGAACAAAGAAAGGGGAAAACCCTCTGGGTATAGCCAGAGGCATTTTATGGAAATAGAAAGATGCCTAGAAGAGTCCCCACAGGAGGCCAGGGTGGGCTCACTCCATGACTCCCCCTACTGGCTAAAGTGGAGCCTCCCAATTCTGCATTCCTGCCAGGTATTATCTGTGAGCCTCCTTTGTGCCATGGAGCTAGGTGGATTCAGTTTGCTACCACTGGCCAGCTCACCTTTTAACCAGGCCTCTTCACCTGCTCCCTGATGGCCATGGGGAAACCACTTTGGTCATTCGGGTGTGGGTGTGTTTATCATTTGAACCATACTTGGCCATTGTGAGTTTTGCCCAGAGGAACTGGACGCAGTCCTTGTTCCCTGTTGGGGGTAGTTAAGACATGATGAGTTGTCAAGGACTACTTGTTTAGAGTTCCAAAGCTCTTTCTTAATAAGTTTCACAGATATTAGGCATTTTATGGAATCACTCCTGCCCCATTCCCATGTTGTATGCTCTCTCTAGTGACTTCCATCTCCTGTAGACAGACAGTAGCCTGATACGATTGTTTGTGAAGCCTTGTGCCATTCCTGCCCTGTTGGATAGCTAGGTCTCCTTGGCCTGTCTCTCTGGGTCTCACTCTCTCTCATCTGGGTCTATGTGTATATGTGTGTGTGCTTATCATTTTAACTTGCTTGGCCATTGTGAGTTCTGCCCAAAAGAACTTCTCATGTTCCTTGATCCTTTTTGGGAACAGTGAACATAAGATGGGCTATCTGTACAGGACTACTTTAGAATTCCAGAGCTTTCCCTTACCAAGTTTCATGGAAATTAGTATTTTATAAAATCATCCACTCCCTAGTCCCATGGCTTCCATCTCCTGTATACTAGTAGTGGCCTGATATACATTGTTTGTGAAGTCTTGTGCCATTCCTGTCCTGTCCGATTGACAGATTGACATGTTTCTCTTGGTCTTTCTCTGTCTCTCTCTTTGTGTATGTGTGTGTGTCTGACTCTGTTTCTGCTCACAAATTGATTGCCTTTTCAGCTTCTCTTCTGTGTCTTATGTTCAGATCCTATTCTTTCCTCTCATGTGCCTGCTGCTCTTGCTCTTGGTACATCATGGTAACTGACTTCAGCTTTGTGACTGACCACACATAGTAAGGAGACCAGTTCCTCATCCCTTCTCGTTCCCCTTGCTCCTTGTCCATCTCCTATTTATACTCCTATTTCTTTCCTGGGGGCCAGTCACTCATCTGTGACCTTCGGGCCCATGTTTTGGCAGACAGGCTCCTCAGTCTTTTAGTATCCTTTCATTTTGGTGTCATCTTTTTTGTCTTTTCTAACTAGAGGGCAGGTAGAAGAGGAGGGAATATGGAATCCCTTGAGCTCCTGCTGTGATGCTGCGGTTTTGGGACCTCATACCCTCAGGCTCTGGATTCTCCACTGGACAGCTGGGACCTGGATGCATTTCCTTAAAATAAGTTGGAGATTTTCAATAGACTCCATGGGTCACAGGACTCAGTAACTAGATGCTCTTACCAGATGAGAGCTCTTTCAGAGAGTTCACTAACAAACAAACAAAAAAACTTTTCTACTAGGGATCAAGACCCTTTTTGGCCTGCTTGTAGGCCTGCCTCATTGGCTAGGTGCCAGCTTGTCACTTCACTGGGCATGCTTTGGTATCTGCACTTTCAAATTCTAGTCCCATTCATCATAAAGCCCAGAATGCAAGAGCAGCTTTTTCTCCTCTTCTAGGCTAAAGCCACTCCATCTGTCCCTTTGCTTGCTATCAGATACTTAACATTGGAGAAGTGATAGTACAGACATCTAACTCACAACCAGTAAGGCTTACTACAGTTATGCCATAGAAAGGTAAGATCTAGATCATTTTGGAAACTCTCCACAGTGGTGGGGCAAGGATGTGTGCATGCGTTTCCAATGGAGTTTATGTGAATCCCTTGAAAGCAAAGCTAAATTGGTCTTCTTGGAGGGGATCCTTACCAAAAGGACAACCTGGAGGGTGGAGGTGAGCATATATAGAAGGAGAAACCATGGGGAATGACAGAGGGAGCATAAGAAGTGGCTAGTCAGTAGAAACATTCATGCCAAGACAATGACCAGCATGGAGTCAGTTCTCTGAAGTCCTGCCAAAAAATGCCTCTCAAGAGAATTGGCCCTTTTGCAATGTGACACAGCTAGCAAGTTTGAAACTCATTGCAACTCCAAAATTTGTAGGATTGTGCTTTCTTTCTGTTCTACAAAATTCAGGTCAACTCAGTGTAACCAAAAAAATCTCAGCTCATTAGTAGGGCAAGAGATGATGGAAAGATGAGGAAATTTCTTACCAAGTCTCTCCTGTATACTGCTGGCTTCTGAAATCTGGAACAAGGGGGATGTCTAATCAAATAGATCAGAAATGATGCAGTGTCAAAATGTTACGCCTCTCCTCCTGCCCTAGCATATAAGTGCCCCTACCTTTTTTTTTTTTTTTTTTTTTTTTTGAGACTAGGTCTCGCTACTTTTGCCTGTGGAACCGCAGGCTCTCGTTGCCCAGGGTACCACAGACTCAAGCAATCCCCAGCCTCAGCTTCCCAGGTAGCTGGGATTACAGGCACGTGCTACCACGCCCAGCTATGTTTTTGGAACAAGGGCTCGCTACGGGCCCCAGGCGGGACTCGAACTGTGATCCCTAGCCCCGGCCGCTTCATAGGCTGAAGCTTACAAGCACGAGCCACCGTGCCCGGCCTCCTACCTTTTAAAATGAACAACCTTTGTTTGATCCACAGACTTTCTTCACACAATGGTCAGAGAAGAAATGTTGGGAATTGATGAAGAGTGGGGTTAATAAAGCAAGCTGGTACCAGCCTAAATCTCCAGATGCCTCCATCTCAAGGACATGCCCACAACCCTTGCCCACCTCTTTTAATTTTTTTCCCCTGTGACTCTGGATAACAAATATCCCTTCTGTCTGCCAAAGAGCAGGGCAGTGGTCTTTCAGACATGAGTGTGCTGCTCTCCTCACTTTGTTGACAAATTGGACCACTTCCCTTTCCCTCAAACCGTTTCCTTTCATTGACTAAGGGAATCAAGACCAGTGTTCAGTAACAATGTGGGTAGAGGTTTTAGCATTCTCAATGCAAATGGTGGCTGGTTTCCTAACTGCCTTACATATTTCAGTCAATTTTCTCCATCAGAATCAGGCAGTTTGCTTTGCTATAGCAAAGAGATGATAGAGATATTTTGGTCATTTATCAATAGAAGTTTGCCAATTTGAGGATTTCTGTCATTAGCCTTAAATGCACAACCACAATCTGTTCTTGGATGCAATCTGCTCCTTCTTTTTCCCTCTTCCAAAACTGCCATCAATCATGCTCCTAAGAGGACCACTTCTGTTTTATCAGTGAGTTCTGCTGAATTGTTATCTTTGTTGCAAAGTCTCTCTGGTATTGCAGCTATTTTGGGGCTTAAAACTATTTGGTGTCACAGGAGCAGGATCTGTCTCCACCAAAACCCAGTAACAGATCAACAATTTACTCCTCAATGAATTACATACAGCTCCTTCATCCCAAGACTTAGAGTTCTAAATTTCCTCAATTTTATGCTGAGATACAATACTTTATGCCAGAGGCTCTAGTCTCTGTATATCCATTCACGATACTTTCAAAATTATCTGGGGTTAGTTAAAACAAAAATATTCACCGTGGGTAGAAATTACTAATTAGCATGACAAATTAAAATAGTAAAGGGTGAAATGTACCTATTGAAGCCATATACTAGTAGCTCTTTATTTACATATAAATGGATTTTAATTATGGACTTGGGCATAGGTGATACCATAGCAAGATACCTTTTTTCTTTTCTTGCTTGAGTTTTGGCTAATTCCAGAATATCTTCCTCTTTAGTAGCACTGTACCCTCCAAGTTGTACTTCTGTCTTTTGGATCTTGTCTTCCACTAATTCAGGTTGTTGTGTGATCTTGTTATTGCTGAATAAAGGGAATATAAGGGGCCCAAGCTTTTGTTGACATCTATCATTTTTTTTTCTTTGATTGAGGGTGTATCACTTAGGGTGGCTCACTGCGAGTTGTCAAATCACAAAGCAAGGGTATAGTTATTCACAATATTCAAAATACTGCAGTAGGATTTTCCATTCTCTATAAATGATTTTGACTTTCAGATCATCAGCTTTCTGTGTGCCTACTTTTGTCAATACCAAACGAGGCAATACTCATAAATTCAAAATTCTGAGGATAGTTTGGAACATAAAACTTACAAGCCACTGAAGGTTAACATTAATCCTGGATAGTATCCTCCATTCCTTTGGTTTACTATACAAACATTTCCTCCTTGCTTGTTTAAGCAAAGGAATGTAGATAGTAAAGATTCATAAGCAATTGATGTTACTTTATAGCCAAGTCTCTCATGTTCTGGTCTGTCTTTTACCTTATGGTGTTCTGATGTTGCATTTAGTAATAGTCAGAAGGAAAAGTGCCTCATAAGGGTACATTTTATCTTTCCAAGCTCACAAAACTTTTGGTAAGAAATATGGTGCATTTTTGTTTCAAATGTCAATTTCAATGTTTATCTTACTCTGTAATTTTGTTTTCTTTTCCTTCTCTCATCACTGATTTCACTTCACCAAATTCATTAGCAGAAACTGTGGTCTCCTATAGCTAGAAATTCTCTACCCCATTAATTTATTTATCAATAATTTTGCAAATCATTTAGAGGTCAAAGTGACATTATACAAAGTCTATGAAAAAGATTGGACTTTGGTAAGCTGCTTAGAGCTTTTGCAACTTCACACCCCTGGTAGGTTGACAATTATTTGACATCACAGTTTTACAAAATCCTCAATATCCCTTTTTCTTTCCACCAAAATGTTTCTAGTAAGTTGATTTAGGGGGTTCAAAAGTCACTCAATCCTCACTTAACCTCCCAAATTATAATTTATAAACTGCAAACCATACAATCTCTATTGTGTTGGAAATTTAATGATGAGAAATTTTAACATAATACCTACCTCCTATCATTTGTACATGTTAATATACATACACAAAGATACATTTAAGGAGATAAATACCTATATTGGCTTTTATTGAATTCCCAAACTAAACCAAAGTTACATAACAATGAATTAGTCATAAATAAATCTAAAAGCATTGTAAGAGAAAAGTAAGGGATACTAGCATTCTTCTATGGTGCTTATGTTTTCCAGATGATTCTGAGGTGGAGGAGTCCCCTGAGTCATTTCAGGTATCTTCAGCAAAAACAAGATGCATATCCAGTAGAAATTGGTGAATATATATTCAATAATTTCAATAATTGTAATCACACTGGCCCCACAAAAAAGGCCCAATTGACCTCCAACATCTGCTGCAATAAAACCAATAAATTGAATAAATCATATTTTTTCATAAAGAGAAAAATAAACATTACTAGAATTTAAATAATTGAAGACAGTAAGTTAATCATAACTTTCATGAAAATGAGCTAATTATTTTCAAGCTTGGTATAAACCAAATAATAGCATTATTTAAAAAAATAACCTTTACACCAATCATTTCCTATAGAACTTCTCTAATATCAGTGATATTGAAGAAATCAGCATTTGAGTTTGCTAAGAGCTAAACTATGAAGGGACAGCCTCAAGTGGTCATTCTGTCTAGTTTTGTGTCCTCAAGCTCTTCTTTTTTACATACTCTGGGTGGATCTCTGTGTGGAAATCTGAGGTGGCTAAACTACTGTTCAGCAACTGAAGCTCCCCTCTAGTTGAGGGGAGAAGGAAGAGGAGAAAGCAAAATGGGGACCGTGGGTGTGAGCTTATTTTTTCTGAAAACCTAGGTGAGGCTTTCTGGAGGTGTTTTCTATGGAGTAGAAAAGTGTTGAATATAAATAAGAGGTGAACACCAAATATGATGGATTCTTTTTCTGACAATAATAAACTACAAAAAAATAGACAAACAAAAAAATGACAAAACAAAATGTTTTAAAGTGAGGAACGACTAAATAATACGTACCAAGTAGCTCAGACACACTCACTGCTTTTTGCTGCTGAGTTATCTTATAGTTTAAGTCACTATAGTTTATTTCAATATTAACAAGATTCTCCCTGAGGATTAAAAACAGAGTAAAAGTTGCTGAGTAAGGAAAGCACTATTTTTATTCCTATTTGACAGAAGTAATTTTCATTTTTGGTTCATGTATCATTTAATGTTAAATCAGACACGATTCTTCATTAAAGACTAAGCTTTACTTAGAAAGTACTCATGCCGTATTGGTGTTTAGGAAAAATAAATTCCCAGATGCAAAACTTTTCTATGCATCAATTCAGAGAAACTGAAAAAAACACATTAAGTATAAATATTTACTACCTATATTAGCATATTTATAGATATTTGAGTCTGTGCATCAATTTAATTAAAATCTCAGTATTCTCCATTAATTCTGTGACCCTGAAGAAAATGCATAATTTTCTTGAGTCTTGATTTCCTAATATGTAGTCACAATTTTAGATTAGAGGTTTTAAAGGTGTGATGAGAAATTAAATAAACTATGTCAAGAATTGACATAGAACCTGGTATATACTGAGGGTTCAATAAATGGTAGTCATTTACTTTGTATCATAAATCTTAATAGACAGAAACCCTGTTTACTAAGTGTTGTCTAGATATCTTTACAATTGATTTGAGAGACTAACGACTATTTTAACGGTAATTTCTTTTGCAATCTTGAGTACATGCACACTTTATCCCCAGACCTCTGTTAGACTTCAACAATATATCCAATTGCCTCATGATATTTCTACTTTGATGTTTAGTAAGTATTCTAAACTAAACATATTCTAAGTCAAACTCTTGATATTTCCCCATTTACAATACACTGACACTCCTAGCTGATCCATCTGGAAAATTTTGTTTTACCTTTAACATTTATTCAGAATCCTTTACCTCCTGTCCCATTCACTCCTGTCCCATTGCTTAAGCTTCCATAAACCCTCACCCAGAATTTTCCAATAATTCTAACAGGTCTTTTCATTTCCAACTTTAATGCTTTCCAACTCAACCCTGTGTTTTTTACTCAATAAACCGAATATTCTTCTACAACTTAGAAGTCATGTTGCTGTACAATATCCCTTGGGCCTAGAGTTTACTTGTATTATATTGTCATGTGAGCAGGCAGTACATTTATTGCTGTTGTTTTAAATGAATAAATTAAAAATTTCAGTTTAAATTCCTAGTATGGCAATTATTGCTATTTATAGTTCACAGAAAAATGAAAGCATTGAACTCCTCACTAATTCTAAGAGAACAAAGCAAACTTGAGACAAATGGCTTGAGGATCCCAGCTTTAGGCTTTTGCTCATCTGTCACCTTCCCAAGAAGATTTTATCTAATCACCATTCACAACCCTTGAGACAACCTTGCCTGCCACTAGCTTCCAGATCCTTTTTTTAGTTCTTTTTCTTCCATAGCACATAGCCGGCAATGCATGACTACACCTCCTCATTGTCTATTTCTACTTCAACAGAAATAAGTGGAACAAGATGAGGGTTTTTGTCTTTTGTACACTGAGGTATTGGAAACACCAAAAATATCCTGGATCCTGATACATAACAAGTGCTCATTATCTATCTGTAAAATGAACAAATAAAGGAACAAATTAAAGATGACTTCAGTGAATGAATGGGTAAGTTTTAACCTGTTTGTCTCCTAAACTGAACTGGAAATTGACCACATGTTGGTCTTCAGATTGCAATAATAATTGTCATTAAGAACAAATCCTATTAGCAATGTTCCCTGGAATTATGTGATGTTCTGCAATATAACTAAGGAGCATGACTATAAGCATTCTCCTGGTGTTACAGTTTTAGCAATCAATATTTTCAAATAGACTCAATTCAAATTATATCATTAATATGTTTACTTGATTTCCATTGGCTTAACTCTGAGTAACAAGAGAATGTACCATGTTTAAGTAGATAATTAGGATATTTAGCAATATTTACAAATAATAAAACAGTTATGAAAGTGAAGGAAATAATAATGTTGTCTTGGATGTTCAGATATTTTAGTACTACTTCAATTATTTTGTCCACCATTGTGCTCCTAATTTGCATGTATATTGGTAATATTGTTTAATTTTCCAAGCACAAAACTCATAATCATTTCCAGGAACCATCCATCTGTGTTTCTGGGAACATTTTAATTCATACTGCACAAAAATATTGTACTAATTTTTCTCAACTCCTCTCACACAGGTGATTTGTCCAGTAATTTGGACCTCACTGACTTTGTATTTTATAATGATAGTGAAATTTTTCAGGATTTAAATGGAATAATATGTGCATCAAAGAAGGCACACACACATATGTATAAACATATATATATATATATAAACCTGAGTTTAAGAAAGTTAAAGGGCCTAAAGAAAAATTTAGGGTGTTCTGCACTTAAAAAAGACTAAAGAAATGCTTCTTGGTGTATGAGCACTGGGTTAAAAGGAATGAATTTGTTTTGCACAATCAATTTTGTACAATTTTTAGTTGAAATTTATTAAAATTTAAAGATTACAATTTCTACATTTTACTTGTTTCCTAATGAAATCAGCCTAAATTCAACCACATCAATTCTTAATCAAATTAAACTTTAGTCTTTGGGATAAGCCATCTCTAGAGTTGGATTTGTGTACCAGTGGGAAATAGTTCTATGCTTCAGGATTACATTAGGAGTTGCTTTTATATGAATACTACCTCTTCTGTTTTCTCACCTGCTTTCCTGACAAACTGTATTTGCATTTTCTGATTTGCTGTCCTTGTGTTTCTGGCCCCTATGCACAAACTCATCTCCTAAACATGTTACTCTTTCAACAATCAGCTCCATCAGGAACTTATACTTCTCTGAGTTCAACGGCATTTGGTCAGCTACTGACCTGTCTTCTGGTAAAGGTTTCTATTATTGACAGTCAAGTAAAAGTACCCACATGTCAGGTGTGAGACAAAGATGAACTGGAAAACTATAATAATCTAAGTTTTAGAGAAAAAATGTTCTCTATGATCAACCCAATTATACGTGAATTTCTTGTCTGACTCGCCAATATGTCTCCAAAATCATACCTATATTCTCCTGCATATAAAATAATTATGAAATCCAGATCTCAGTCAGTCAAAAGGCATACCAAGTGCTCTACTCAGTTATATTTAACAGAAATAATACTGCCATGAAATCTATTTTCCCACATCAAAGTTGAATACAAAGAGATATCTGTAAGTATAAGTAGATATCATTGTAACTTTTCTAACTTTCCATCATTGTTTGAAATTATATATTATCATCCTATTTTTAATGAAAATACATTATTTTCCTGATTTGTAAAAATCACTTTATTTTCTAGCTAGATACATGTAGAAAACCATTTTTTTATTTTATTGAAATAAATTCTAGCTAAAACTGGAATCAAAAAATGCTTTCAAAGTTATTTAGCTGTGCAAAAGTAAATGAAATTTTAATTAATGTTTTCTTATAATACATATAAGTTTAAACACTAACATATAATTTTTTTCAGATTTTTAGCTTAATAAGATAAAGAGAAATGAATAAATGAAGAGACATGTTATGATTATGACCTGATTAAAAAATCATTATGAAGATTGATTTGTAATTTCTAAGGAACAACATGATACAACAGTAAGAGCTCTAATCTAATCCTCAGTGAACCAGAATTGTAACCATAATAATATTACCTCTGTGGAAACTACTTGTGGACAGAGTCATAGATTTTGTGCCTAAGTTCTTTCTCTACCCCTGGCAGTTACTTGCAGTACAGTGTGCTATAGTTTTCTTATTTATAAATTGACAGTAATAATTGGAGCTTCATTTACCTTATACAAGTATTAGTAGTCTCAAACTATATACTATAGGTAAGACATTTTATGTTACTAGTCAAGACCTTTTGTTTTCTCAGTTGGGCCAATAAAGGTGACGTCATGGCAAACAATACTAAATGCTCTCAGTTTAGTTTTCATGCAATTAAATTAAGGAATTAAACAACAAACTGATGTACTTTTAAATTTTTAGGATATCATTAATTTAGTGGCATGCCATTATCTTTTTGATTGAGCTTAATTTCATTTCCTGAGTCTTTGAAAGCTTTCAGTAAACAAACTATTCATGTTGATTGTCATTTTCAAGACTAAAAAGATTACCTGATGTAGTCCTGGCTTTTATTCAACTTCTTGGAAAAATATTTCAAAGCTTTTTGACTTGGAAAAGTAGAATAAGTAATAGTAGCAGGGTATTCAGTTTCTTCACAGGGTACAGGGCAACTAGAATTATGTGCTCCCATTGTACATAATCCCTTAATTTCAATGTGGTCTATAATGAAAATCAGGACAGGGTATTTAGAGAGAGAACTATTTCACAGTGGGGAGGAGAGTGTTTTAACATTTTATCATTACACTTTCAATATAAAAAAAAGTTACACTTATCACTAATCTTTCAAAATGGCCATCAAATTTTATTTATATTTTAGTGTGACTTTACAAAGGCTTAGGAGGGATGATGATGGGGACAAAAAGAAAAGAAGCAAATCTACTTAAGGAGAAATGAAAAGTAAGCTTCACAAGAGGGTATATAATATTACAATTTAATGATGATTTAATATCAAACGCATGAACATGAAGCTCTGTATTTATGGAATTTATAAAAGAATGTACTACTAGAATGTTAACATTGGTTTGGGTCAAGATAGAAAAAAGTAGAGAGAGAAATACTGTTTAAGAAGTTGTACCCAATCAATATGACATGCATTACTGTAACTCCATCTAGTAAAGTATGTATATGTATATTTATGAGAGTGTGTGTGTGTGGGTGTGTGTGGTTTGTGTGTGTTTGAATGAATGGATGAATGAAAGGATCATTACTCAGAATAAGCTATTCTCAGAGGGATGTGATTTTTACATGATTCTTTTTCAGTCTGAAATATTTGAATAAGTCATAACAAGCTTATTTTATTTATATAGTAAGAAAAACAACAATGCTGCTTTGATCATAAACCTCCCCACATTTAATAAACATAAAAATTAAGAAAGTATGATCAGAACTCCCCTACTGCTATGTTGTCAATGTATATTGCATTGAAATATATTGTGAATTTAGGGAGATTATTTTCTTTGTTTTATTTTATTGTCTAAATCTATGTAAGCTTCCCTTCTTAATTTTATGAATGTTGAAAAAACCCCTTCTTACATTTTCTGTTCATCTTGTGCTATCCGTAGTGTGAGTTCATACCACATATTACTATGAATAACTTTCTATGTATAACTATGAATAATTTTGTAAAAATAAAAGAAGTAAATGAAACCACTTACCGAGAGTAGGAGAAACACAGTTGTGAAACTTTTGTAGATCACACTCAGTTCCATTTCCTTTAATAGGTGAAAATACAGAATGTTACATTTTATGAAGTGACATAATGAGATTTGCCTATCTACCTACCATCTATACATGTTTTCTTTGTAAAAACAAAAGCATAAACACTAAATACCCAGTGATAATATGCATTGAAAGAATGACAGTGTTTTGTTTATCTCTGTGTTTCCTTTCCTCTATGTCATACTAAAAGCTGTAATAATTTCAAAATGTTAAATAACTTTAAAAAAATTGTTGTACTGGTGGTGGGCAGGGAGTGAAAGTATACATTTTTAGGTATTTAAACTTTATAACCTATGGGTGATGAAAAGTTAAAAATCTACCTTATGTCTGTAAACATAATTTGGGAAAAAATTAAAATTCTTTTCTAGAAATCTCTTCTATGATTCCATGGTTTAAAATCTGTCATTCAATTTTGAGTACTTTGGTGATGGGTGTGGTATGGTGACACATGAATGAAGAGACATGAACTTGTATCTCCAAATCATAAGTAACACTGTAAACCAACTTTGACTATATTTCCAGATAATAGGATTAAGGAGATGAATGACAAGTGTCAGTTGAGAACATATTTGTCAAGTATTTACTACTTTATTCATAAATTTCCATCAGAATGAAAAATGTTTTTTGATATTCTGATTTCTCAATTAACAAAATAAGGAAATATAATTAATTAAGGGAACATAGTCATTATTTACCAGGAAGCAAAAAAGGTAAGCATCCACACTGTTTCTCTATATGCTGGGCTTTGCATTCCTTCAAGCAACCAGAAGTGCTATAGGTAAAAAAATTCCGTAGCTTGATGTTTGGGTTGCATTCTCCCCAAGGATATTCTTGATGAACTGTCTTAAGATAAAATAAACACGTGTTTTAGGAGATGCACCTGAGTCAATCTAAGAACCAGAAATTTCTTGTTATTTCTATTACTTGATGACTCTTGTCTGACTTATTTTGATCAGGAAAATACTAGATCTGCTAGTGTATTACCTATATAACACTGACCTCCAGCTGATGGACAGTGTGTGAGAACATGGATCACCCAAGGTCATCTCTTAACAGTAGACACTGAAAATTCATGTGGCACATTCCATGTATAAGCAGGTGTGAAGAACTGGCTTTGCAAGCAAAGGATCTTTGAAACTTCCCCTTCCTCTTGCAGGAAACATTATCTAGTCCCAGTACCCAATATGTTCCTGCTCCCTACTCCTGCATTAAATAATCCACTTGAAAGACATCAAAGACAACTCAGAGCACAGGTTCTGTCTCCTTGCTTGGCTGCCTATGCAAAGAAAACCTTTTTCTTTTTCCAGTAAAAGATGTTACCTAATATTTGGCATTTCTCCATGAGCATTGGACAGAATATTGACTGGGTCATCATCAAATCTAAACAATTCCACCATAAGAATATGTTCTACAGTTTTAATTTTTTTCTCTCAGCTGTTTCCTTTTAAGTACATTTGTCTATTTTGTCTGTTCTAAACCTGAAAATTCCTGAAGGTAAATACAATAGTTGCCTCTTGACATTTACCCAAAATGATCTGTACCTTTAGTGAATTAATGAAATTACTCTGCACTAAAATATTAACTTATATAAGGAAAATATTATTTGTGAAAATTATAGCTTAGTTTATTAATCAGCCTACTCACAAAATAGCAATCAAAATCACACATACAATGATGATCATAATACATGCCAGTCAATATGCTAAGTGCTTTGTGTTATTTCATTAACACTTCAAAATAACCATGAAAGGTAAATATCACTCTCCCTCTGCCCAAATGTGAGAGAAGATGGAAATTGAGGAAGTTAATGGAGAAAATGACAGAACAAAAGTTTGGCATATGAAAATCTGGTCTGTCTGTGTCCAAGTTTCATCTTCCCACTTCGGTTTTCTTTTTCCCAGAATCCCCTGCTGAGAAAATGTCATTGAGAAAGGTAGACAATGCCTTGTATTTATTTAACCATATCTAGATAAATTATAATTAAACTGGATTTGCTAGGCTGCCCAGCTTTCACTTATATTGTACATATGAATTCACTGTTTTTAATGACTAGGTGCCTCCAAATAAAAAGAATCAAGTCACAGAATTGCCAGGAGTGCCCTCAAGGTGTAGAAAAAGGAAATCCTAGTGAAACATATTGTTTATGTATAGGTGCAGTCACCTGTTCCCTCAGACACTACATTTTGCAACAACTTACCTTAACTTGGCGGATAGTTACCCGGGCATGCATGCCCACTGGTGACGACAAGCCTAAACCATCAAACTGTGGCACCTTCTTTGGTGAATGGATAACAAAGATGATCCCAGCATCAACAAAACCAAAGGTTGGGTCATCAGTGAATTCTCCCTAAGACAGAAATATATACATTTTCTCCAAATCCCACATATTTTTGATTCTATGAACATTAAAGATGGTTCTTTTATCTCGAGATCATATGATTGACATGTTTAAATATCATTCAAGCTCTTTAATTTAAAGGTCTAAAAGTTGACCGCCTAAGGTATGTTTTTCTTGGTTGTCTCATGTGGTTGTCTTTTCCAGGTATCCCTTTTTATCTTAGATGAATGCCATAGGGTCAACTGGTACTATGATGCATCTGATTTTCCCCATCCTTTTTACTAACTGTCCTTAAGCTTCTTCCCCTTTGCTGTTTTCTTTGCTGCGTTTGTTTCACAACATCATTTGGTCCTCATTTTTTTTTCCTTGTAACTCAAACCAGCAGCCTTTTAAAAATTCAAATTCACTTTCCCTTAAGAGTGAAGACTTACACTATTTCTTTAACCACAGTGATCTTTTTCCTGTAAATCTTACATCACATAAAGGCACCTCAGACAAAGCTGATGATGACTTTACTGTAATTTATATTTTTAGGTTATAAGAGGAAAGAAATACAGGAATATAATAATTTTCCCATGAAATGGGAAAATTTCCCATGTACAATCCCATATTTAAATCCATTTGTAACTCAGTACTCTTTCTCTCAAACACATAATTCACTAATTTGAAGAAATATTTCAGTGCCATTTACATATTTTTATACATTTTCAGATGTTCACTGTGTTTTTAAAATATTTGGAAAACTCTAGCTCATTAATTCATCATATTATATTCGAGCTGGCCATATGGTTAATGTCTCAATGACTTAATAATGTTTGTCAAATATATAGAGCTTGGGTACATGTCCTGCTCTGTGTAGTGTTGTGTTTGACAGAAAGAAATGGAATGGTATACAGTAGGGGGTATAGAGAAGTGTCTTAAGAGAAATACTCCAGAAAAAAAGCAATGGGTTCTTTGTTTTGGGAGGCAGAGAAGTCTGATGAGAGTTAGATTAGGATTATTTTTTTCACTTTGGGCATTAGTTGTGTGATTTTTGGAGGCTTAATTTTTTTTTTTTTTTTTGAGACTAGGTCTTGCTATTTTTGCTTGGGGAACTGCAGGCTCTCGTTGCCCGGGGTACCACAGACTCAAGCAATCCCCAGCCTCAGCTTCCCAGGAGGCTGGGATTACAGGCGCGCACCACCACGCCCAGCTATTTTTTTGGAACTAGGTCTCGCTACGGGCCCCAGGCGGGACTCGAACCACGATCCCTAGCCCCAGCCGCTTCATAGGC
>PVHY01028535.1:0-15091 GCA_004024945.1 Uropsilus gracilis | reverse complement strand
GTTGCCCCAAGTAGGACTGAACCATGATCTCTAGCCCCAGCCGCTTTATAGGCTGAAGCTTACAGGCACATGCCATCATGCCCAGCAAAAAAACAATAGTTTCTGATGGATGCTTTCTCTGCAGTCTTCAAGGGCTGTTAATACATGCATGATATTCATTCGGCCTCTGCTAGACTAGGGGGAAGGTTTTAGGGGTAGATAGATAGAATAAGTAAATATTCTTTAACAAAACAAAGAAGACTCAGTCAATTTCTAATATTTTTAGTTTAAATAAAGAATGTGGTTTCTAAAACTCTTGTTTAATGATAAAGGAGGAACCTAGTCATACCTTCACAGCAATCCCTTAATCTTAGAGAGTAGACTCAGTCAAAATTATCTGTGAGCAGAAAGATCTAAGGATCAAAGTTTATTTAACTTTCTTTTTTTTTTTGCATTTCATTCATTCATTCATTCATTCATTCATTCATTCATTCATTCATTCATTCATTCATTCATTCATTCATCGCCTTCCCACTATCCCTCATCACTACATCATTCTCCCTCCCCATCCCTCTTTACCTCAGAAACCTTACTTCCTTTATTAATGTCTGCAGATTATTTATAAGATTCTACTTTGTTGAGATGTCTGTAATGTAAATATCCAGTATTTGTCTTTGCCATTTGATTTATTTTACTACCTATAATTCCTTTGAACTCTTTCCAGTCTATGGTAAATAGTAGCTTTTCATCTTCCCTTATGGCTGAATAGTAATCTATAGTGTGGTATATACCACATCTTCTTGATCCAGTTTTCTGTCAGTGTCCATTTAGATTGCTTCCAAGTCCTGGCTATTATCAATAATGCCACAATAAACATCATAGAGCCTACAATCTTTTGAATTGATGGGTTCATGTTCTTTGGACAGGTACCTAAGTGTGGCCCCTAAACCCTCTTAATATCTGGGTTATATAGTATTTCCACTTTTAATTCTTAAAGGTGAATTCAGTTCCATAATGACTGAACCAGTTTACATTCTCATCAGCAGTGCAATAGAGTTCCTTTCCCCCCCATTTCCTTTCTAGTACTTGATATTGAGGACCTTTTAAAAATTTTAAAAATTTTTTTATTAATTTATTTCTTTATATATATATTTCACATCATTGAAATCCCTGGGAATCACCCACCACCTCCCCTCTCTGGCCACTGCAGCTGGTCCTCCCCCCCAGTAGTGTACTTTCTTTTGGTTGTCCGTATATTAGTGAAACCATTTGGTTTCTGTCTTTTTCTTTCTGACTTGTTTCTGCGAATATGATTTCTTCTAGGTACATCCATGTTATCATAAACTCATCAAATTTGTCATTTTTAGTTGACGAGTAATATTCCACTGTGTATATATACCCCTTCTTTTTCATCCAATCATCTGTCTTGGGGCATTTGGGTTGTTTCCACGTTCTTGCAATTGTAAATAGTGCTGCAATAAACATCCAAGCGCAGGTGTCCTTTTGTACCCACATTGAGGTTTTTCCTTTGGGTAGATTCCCAGAAGAGTGGTTGCTGGGTCAAATGGTAGTTCCATTTTCATTAGTTTGAGGGTCCTCCAACCTGGTTTACATAGTGGCTGGACAAGTTTACATTTCCACCAGCAGTGTAAGAGTGTTCCTTTCTCTCCACATCCATGCCAGCACTTGCAGTTGCCCGTTTTGTTGATGTGAACCATTCTTACCGGTGTAAGGTGGTATCTCATTGAGATTTTGATTTCCATTTTCCTGATTGCTAGTGATATTGAGCAATTTTTCATGTGCCTGTTGACCATTTGTATTTCCTCTGAGGATCATTTTAATATGTGCCATTTGTAAGGCGATCAGACAGCATCTCATTTAGGTTTTAACTTTGAGTCTCTCTTTTTAGAAGTGATGATGAATATTTTCCATATTCTATTGGTGTCTGAATATCTTCTTTGGAGAATTATCTATTCATATCTGCTGCCCATTTATTAATAGGGCTTGTTTTTCCATTTTTGAATTGTGTACATTTTTATATGTCTTGGATATTCATTCTTTGTAGATTATTTAAAATTTAAGTATAGCCAGGCACGGTGGCTCGTGCCTGTAAGCTTCAGCCTATGAAGTGACTGGGGCTAGGGATTGTGGTTCGAGTGCTGCTCAGGGCAACACAGTGAGACCTAGTCCCAAAATATAGCTGGGCGTGGTGGCACATCCCTGTAATCTCAGCTAACTGGGAAGCTGAGGCTGGTGATTGCTTGAGTTCATGGTACCCCGGGCAACATGAGTCTGCGGTTCCATTGGCAAAAACAGCGAGACCTACTCTCCAAAAAAAAGAAAGTATTTTCTTCCACTTAGTAGGATGTCTTTTCATTTATTCTCTAAAATACTTTTTTACTGTTTTATTTCAGGAGGTGTTTTTAACTTATTTATGTTTTTTGCTGTGTAAAAACTTTTTAATTTGAGGTAATCCGAATTGTTTACATTTGCATTCATTTCCCTTGTCATAGGGATTAAGTCTCCAAAAACCTTTTTATCATTGATGGGATAGAACATTTGTCAATGTTTTCCTTTATATATTTTATCATGCAGGTCTTATATTTACATTTTTAATAAATGTAGAATTTATTTTAGTGCTTGAAATTAGAGGATAATTCAACTTTGTTCTTTACCCAGAGCCTTCTAGTTTCCCAGCATCACTGATTAAAGAAACTCTGTGATTGTTGCTTGTCATAAATTGGTATATAGGTGTGTGATTTTAATTTTATTTCATTGACCCATGTGCCAGTTATTATTATGTGAATACTAGTTTGTAGTACTGTTGCTTTGTAGTATATTTAAAGTTAGATTATGTACTGCTCCATTTCTTATTTTTCTCCACAGGATTGCTTTTTCTATTTGGGTTTTTTTAATGGTTCCATATCAATTTTAATTTTTTTCAATTTATTTGAAAAATGTTGCAGGTATTCTGATGGGGATTACATTAGATTTATGTATTGTTTTTGGTAATATTGTTATACTTATTATATCAATTCTTTCAGTCCATGAATATTTTTACATCTTCTAATATCACCATCAAAATCCAATAATAATGCCTTATAGTTCTTGTTTAACTCTCCATTCCTTGGTTAGGCTGATTCTGAGGAATTTGATTCTTCTGGAAATATTCTGAATGAAATTATTTTCTTAATTTCTTTTTTTCTCAGTCATTGTATATGAATTTTTGTATGTTGATTTTGGATCAGCCTCTTTGCTGTACTTATTTTTTTGTTTCTACAGCTTTTGGGGGAAGTATTTAAAGTTTTATCTATATGAAATCATACCATCTGTGAATAGTGATGACTTATTTTTTTCTATTTTTTTTTGATGATTAATTTCTTTTTCAACTTGGGCATTCTTTATTTTTGTTGTCTGATTTTTTTAGCCAAAACCTCCAGTATTAAATTAATGGTGACAGTGGGTATTCCCTGAAATTAAAGGGAAAAGTTTCCATTTCTCACCAATAAGTTTAATAATGGCTGTTGCTTTAAAATGTAATACCTTTACTCTATTGAGGTAAGTGCTTTCTATTCCCATTCTGTTTAGAATTTTTTTAAAATCACAAATGGGTGCTGAATCTTATTAAATGCTTTCAATATATTATATCTGTTAATATTCTCATAGGATTTTTATGTTTACTGAGTGATATATTACCATTTTTGAATTATTTATAGTAAGCCATTGTACCCCTGGGATAAACCCACTTGATCATGATGTATGATCATAATGTATAATCCTTGTGATATATTATTGAATTATGTTTGCTGGTATTTTGTTGAAAAATTTTCCATCAATGTTCTTCAGGGATATTAATCTGTAATTTTCTTTTCTTAGTCCTTACTTCGTAATATATGACCTTTTTTGCAATATATGATTGTTTTTATCTGGTTTCAGTAGTAAGATAAAGTTGGCTTACCATATGTTTTGATATGTATTTTTTGTAGAACTTTCTCTCTTAGATTCTTAGAAACAGTTTGAGCAAGATGGGCATAAATTAAACATTTGACAGAATTTGTAAATTCTTAGGGTGGTAGACTTTGGTTTTGGAAAGACGCTCCCTCACACCATGTACAAAAACCAACTCAAAATGGATAAAAGACTTGGGTGTAAGACCTGAAACCATAAAATACATAGAAGAAAACTTGGGCAAAACCCTCCATGAATTACTTCTGGACACATCTACAGCTGGTAAAAAAATTAAGGGAAACATAAACAGCTGGAACTTATATCAAACTAAAATGCTTCTTTACAGCAAGAGACAATAGACAAAACAAAAAGAAACCCAACCAAATGGGAAAAAAAATTTGCCCTCCACAAAAGTGATGAGTTTGATAATGAAGATCCACAAGAAACTCACACAACTTAGCAAAAATAAATCAAGATCCCATCAAAAAAATGGGGAGAAGAACTAAAAAGACAGTCTCCAAAAAGGAAATACAATGGCCAGCAGTCACATGAAAAAATGCTCAATGTCACTAGCAATCAGGGAAATGCAAATCAAAATCACAATGAGATACCACCTTACCCCAGTAAGAATGATCCACATAACAACCAACCAACCAACCAACCAACCAACAAACCAACCAACCAAACAAACAAACAAACAAACAAACAAACAAACAAAATGGGCAACAACAAGTGCTGGTGGGGATGCAGAGAGAAAGGAGCATTCTTATAGTGTTGGTGCAAATATAAACTGGTCCAGTTTTGAATTAGTTTGGAAAGCTGTGTGGAGAACCCTCAAACTAATGAAAATGGAACTACTCTTTGACCCAGCAATCACTCTTCTGGGAATCTACGTGAAAGAAATATCAATACTTATACAAAGGGACACCTGTACTTGGACGTTTGCTTGTTTATTTATTTATTTATTATTTATTTATTTGTTTGTTTATTTTGAGACTAGGGCTTGCTATGTTGCCTGGGGTAGTCCCCATCCCATGAACTCAAGTGATCCCCAGTCTCAGCCTCCCAGGTCACTGGGATTACAAGTGCCTGCCACCATGCCCGGCTGCTTTTTCAAGACCAGGTCTCGCTATGTTGCCCAGGGTAGTCTCGAACCTGGGAACTCAAGTGATCCCTGGCCTCTTGACTCCCAGTGCTTGGATCACAGGCACATACCACCATGCCTGGCTTTGTATTCAGATGTTTATTGCAACATTATTTTTAATTGCAAGGACATGGAAACAACCCAAATGTCCCAAAAGAGACGAATGGGTGAAAAAAATGTGAGCTACATGCACAGTGGAATATTACTCATCAATTAAAAAGACAAACTCAATGACTTTATGATAACATGGATGTACCTAGAAGAAAACATATTAGCAGAAACAAGTCAGAAAGAAAAAGACAGAAACCAAATGGTTTCACTAATACATGGGACATAGGAAAAACAAAGGCCAGGAGGAAAAGTCAAAACAAGCTAACAACCAAATTAAAATACACAACTGGGGGTGGATTCAGGGATGGAAGGTGATGGTTGAACCCTGGTGAATACAAAGATATGAAATATATATAATTATTATTTTTTAATAACTTTTTAAAATTTTTGCATATTTTACAATATATGATTGTATAACTGCTAATCCCCATGGAAATACTCCCTCCCCCCCCGCCTGCCCCACACCACATCTCCCCTGGTCACTTTGCCTCCTTTCTCTTTGTTGTTTGTCCATGTTTAGCCCTTTAGTCTTTTTTTTTTTCTTGATCCATTTTCTCACCCAAATTGTTGTTTAAATTTTCTTGCTTGGATTGGTTGATTCAACTCTTCTGTTTCTTTCAGGCTTAGACTTGATAAACTATTGGTCAAGTATTTTGTCATTACTTCAAAGTTATTGAAGTTGTTGATGTATAATTTGCATTTCTCTACTATCTGTTATAATATCTACTATTTCATTTATGACTGTTTATTAATGTTTCCCCTTATCTTTGTTAACCTAGTTAGAGGTTAGCTTATTTTGTATATCTTCTGAAAGAATCAACTCTTAGTTTCACTTTGCATAGTCTTTTGATCTCTATTTCTTTTGTTTTCACTTTTATTTTTACTCTTTCTTTCCTTCCATTTACTTTTGGTTTTGTTCCACTTTTTCAAATTGCTTTAGGGGTTGTATTAGTTTATTTATTTGAATTTCTTGCTTTTTAATGTGAGCCTGTGTTGCAATTTTCTTCTCTCTTTTGCTCTGTCCCCTATATTCTCATGGTTTATGTTTTCACTTTTGTTACTCTGAAGGTACTTTTAAAATTTCTTTTTAAATTTTCCATTCTACTTAATGGCTACTAAGTATGTTGTTTAGTATCCATATATTTATAGTTTTTCCTGTTTTATTTTTATAGTTGATGTCTATCTATGAAATTATTGTGAAAAAAAGTACCTGGAATGATTTTAATCTTTGTAGTTTTATTGAAAATTGACTGGTGTCCCAAGGTATGGTCTATTCTTGCAAATGTTCAATGTGCACTTGAAAAAATGTGTATGAAGCATTTTTTGAGATGGAGTGTTCTGCAGATATCTGTTAAACCTATTTGGTCTGACTCGTCATTTAGGGCTCTTGTTTCCTTAGTTATTTTCTGTCTTATTTATGTGTCAATAGTTGTAAGTGGGTTATTAAAATCTCCTATTACTATTGTGATGTTGTCAATATCTTTCTTTAGTTCTGTTCACAACTATCTCATATATCTCAACATTTCATCATTTGGTGGTATTTATTTATGAGTGTTATTTATTTTTGTTGCATTAGGTCCTTAATCATAATTTAATATGTCTTGGATTCTTTTAACCTTTTAAATTGGGAGTCTGTTTTCTCTGATATAAGTATAGCTATTGCTGAAATTTTTTGGTTATCATCTGCTTGTTGTATTGTCTTTCAGCCTTTAACTTTAAATCTGTCTTTATTTAACCTTTGTGATAAAATAGGTTTCCTTAAATAGTAGAAGGTTGAACTTGTTTTGAAATTCATTCAACCACTTTGTACCTTTTAACTGTAGAATTCAGGTCACATGTTTAAGATGATTATTGAGACATAAGTTACTACACTTTTGTTTCTTTGTTTATTCATTTTGTCTTTGTATTCTTATTTTTTGACATTTTTTAAATGTTTATATTCCGTTTTCATGGTCTATGCATTACTTCTATTGACTTTTGTTTGAAGGTTCTGCTAAGGTTAGTATTTGAAGGACTATTTCTTTGACTCCTAGGATGGTAAAGTCTTTTTTTTTTTTAATTAAAAAAAATTTTTTTGGTGGGTAATGTCTTAATCTCATTTTGATGGGTCACATGTTATATAATTTGACTATGTTATATAATTTGGGTATCAGCTACATCTATATTTGTTGCTCTGTTGCTTTATAATAACCCCTTTAGTGTTCCTTTCTTGTGTTGCTTGGTATTGATAAATTATTTATGTATTTGCTTTTCAGTGAAACCTCTAATTGCACCTTCTACCTTGAATGTTAACTTGCACTGTAAAGGCTTCTAGCTAGACATTTTTTCTCTGGAAGTACTTTAAAGTTCTCCTAGCAACCTAGTAGGTTGGTAGGAATTCCTTGCCTATAAAACTTCTTGTTTTTTGGAACGCCATTCATTACATTTATTTAAAGCATACTATGCATATAAATTTGTTAATATTTATTTTATTTGCAAGAATAACTTATCACTAAAATCAAAAAGGGCATAAAACACACACCAAATGACACAAAAGTTATGAGCAAGATTTACTCATGTCAACCCTAACCTTCAAGTTGGTTTTCCCTGGTTTTGGTTTTGACTTGACATCAGTGGGCTCTTTAGAATCAATAATTGGTAAATTTAATTCTCACATTATATTAAGATGCTTTTTCTTTTATTCTCAATCAACTTTTCTTGGGAGTTGAGATGTGGAAAAATATTTAAATTCCCTGAGAAATAAGCAAGAAGAAATTTCTGAACAGATTCAGTGACCTTTAAGGTGGTTCGGATATTAAGTGATATGATTTGGGGAAGATAGATAAAATGGATAGCTGTACTGTTATGTGTTACATGGTAGACTTCCTGTAGAAAGTGGTGTTTGAACTGAACTGGGAAGAGTGGGTAGAATTTAGGGATTGAAGATGCAGATAAGAGTGGGGAGGAAGGCATTCCAAGGTGAAGGTACAGTTTGGGCAGGAGACTGGGAAGCTGAAATTTGGATACACAAGGAAGTTAGATTAAACTTGAGCAGAGAGCTATAAAAGAGGGTGACTGACAAGATTGGAAGGCTAGACTGGGGCTAAATCCTTCGGAAGCTGGGTGGGGCTCATATAGCTTTTAATCTCTCCATTTTGTAAAGTAGATGTTTTAGAGCAATTTATTTCTATGTAATGAAGAAGCTGAAGCTCACCAGTTAAGGGACTTGCTTAAATTCACACAGGTGATACATTGTAGATGTTGGGGTACATGCATCCTGTAGAAGACATTGTCCAATATCTTGTTCCTTGCAGGAACACATTAGAAGTCTGTGGAATGAAGAAGTCATTGGAGCTTAATAAAATGTCTGTTGAGTTAAATGATGTGTGGAAATTAGAGGGAAATTAGATTTTGGTTTAATATGAACAAATATTTTCAGGATAAACAGGCTTCCATAACAGTTGTTTAACAGATTTGATTTTGAATAAACCAAAATGAGATCCATTAGCTGGATTCTGCCTGGCAGTAGTTAGGTACCACTGTTACCTGTTCATGTTCTCCCTGGGGAACCATCAAGGAAGTAGATTTCCTGTGTCCAAGGAGTTTAGATTCTCCTAGAGATGAAAGAGAAGCTTAGAATGTTGTGAATTTGTAACTAATCATAGTTTTCTTTATGGCCACAGGAAAGTTTATTTATTTTTATTTATTTATTTTTTTGAGACCAGGTTTCGCTATTTTTGCCTGTGGAACCGCAGGTTCACGTTGCCTGGAATACCACAGGTACCACAGACTCAATAAATCCCCAGCCTCAGCTTCCCAGGTAGCTGGGATTACAGGTGCGCACCACCATGCCCAGCTATATTTTTTTGGAACTAAGTCTTGCTACGTGCCCCCAGCAAGACTCAAACTACGATCTCTGCCTCTAGCCATGGCTTTCTAGGCTGCTGCTATAGGCATGCGCCACCATGCCCGGCCCTACCACAAGAAAGTTTAATATCAACTCTGTGACTCTGTAGAATGGGATAATTTCCCTTGCTGTATTATCTTTTCTTCCCCCTTTGACCCTTTGAAATTCTTTTATCCTATTGTGTTGAACACATTAATTCAAGCTGTCTAAATTTTGGATATAATTAATGAATTAATTGGGTACAGATTGATAAATCCTAAATTAGATATGCAAAATAGTGTAATGTGTTGCTTTGTGAGAACATAAGCATGTTGTTATCAGAGGTATATAAAAAGACACTGGAGAGACCGTTTGACTCAAAGATCCCTATACTTCTGAAATATTTTGATTATAAGAGTTGGAAACAGGTCATTCTTTCATTGTATTTATAACCTCCCTCCAACAAGCTTTATTCAGTGCCCATAATAAAATCCTTATCCTCTCACAGACCTGAGATCCTCTGGCTACCCAGGCAAATGATACTCTAGGGGCTAGGAATACAGACTGCCTGGCACTGGGGCAACAGTGCAGCTGACATTAATAGCATGTGACTAGCAGTGGATAGATTGAGTAAGCAGATGTTAAGGTTTTGGCTGATTCATTACTATTTGAGAAAAACCTGATAGGGATGCTCTCATTCTAGGAATTAATTAGTTTATGCTTCATCAGTCATATTGAGCAGAGTGTAAATGGCCCTTCAGAGTACAGAGCTCTCCTGTTAGGGGAATTAACATTCCTTCCACCCAGCACAATGTGGGAGCAGAGAGCTTCCCTCAATGAAAGAGCAGGCAGAGGGGGAGGAGAGGACCGAGGAGACATGCATACCTGAGGTGTACCTTCCCAGCATCCATTACTTACTGGGCATGGAATCCTGAGGAAAATCTCTCTCTTCATTGTATCTCTGTTTTCTTATCCATAAAATGTGGAGAGGGTGCAGTGGCCTGCCAGCCCAGAGGCTCCATGCCATCTTGGCTTCCTTAGGGCTGGGAGGCAGGGCAGTGAGGTCTCCCACCAGGACCCATCCATGGGAAGACACTAGGCCCTGCCTCCAAGCAGGTATGAGCCTGCACCTGGACATGCAAGTGGGGGGAATTGTGGGCAGGGTTGAAGGGGAGGGTATACCCTCTGGTTTATTCTCACTCCAGTCAGTCCTCAACAGGAATAAAGAGAGCACTAATAATCTAGCTGCAGATACAGAATGGGTGAGGGGAATGGATAAAGATCCTAGACAAAAGACATTTTTCCAAAGAGGAAATACAAATGGCCAACAGGCACATGAAAAATTGTTCAATGTCACTAGCAATAAGGGAAATGTAAATCAAAACCACAATGAGATACCACCTTACACCAGTGAGAATGGCCCACATTAAAAAAACAGGCAACAACAAGTGCTGGCGTGGATGTGGAGAGAAAGGAACGCTCTTACACTGTTGGTGGGAATGTAAACTGGTCCAGCCACTATGGAAAGCGGTGTGGAGGACCCTCAAACAAATGAAAATGGAACTACCCTTTGACCCAGCAATCGCTCTTCTGGGAATCTACCCAAAGGAGACCTCAGTATGGGTACAAAGGAACTCCTGCGCCCGCATGTTTATTGTAGACCTATTTATAATTGCAAGGACATGGAAACAACCCAAATGTCCCAAAACAGATGAATGGATGAAAAAGATGTGGTATACATACACAATGGAATATTACTCATTAATTAAAAATGACAAATTAGATGACTTTATAATAACATGGACACACCTAGAAGAAATCATATTAGCAGAAACAAGTCAAAAAGATAAAGACAGACACCAAATGGTTTCACTATTATATGGGACTTGGGAAAGATAAACAAAAAGCTATGAAGAAAAGTCAAAAACAAAACAAAACAAACAGACAAACAAAAAAGATAACAACCAAATTGAAGTACACAACTCCAGGTGGGGGGAGTGGGACAGAGGGGGAGTGATCAAGGAGGGTGGGGGGGGGTGAATCCCGGGAATTACAAAGATGTAAAATTTATATTTAAATAAATTATTTGATGTTAAAAAAAAAGATCCTAGACACACATTTCCTGGACAGGACATAAAAGAACATGGAGAGAGCCTCGGCCTACAGGACTGTGAGACCAACTATAATGATGACTTATCACAGAATTACACCTATAACATCACTGGGGCTGGGAGCCAAAATTCTGGTTTACAGATGCCTTCTAAGAGAGCAAGACACCCCTCCACTTTCCGCAGGGGAGGAAAGTCATAGAAATGTGGCATCAGCCTCACAGTAAAACTGTAAACTGAGGAAGAGGAGATGAACCAGACCAACCATCTGCTGATGCCTGTCTCCATCAAAGGAATTCTCTGTTGACAATGGTGGGGAGCAAGGTCCCCTAAGCCAGAAGACAGAACTATAAGGTGAAGAAGCAGCAAAATGGACAGAAATCAGAATGGAGGAATCAGCGGGCAAAATGAGGAGGCATTGATAGACTCCAAATGAGCCTGAACTGACTGCCTGACACAAAGTTAAGACTGAAAATCTAAACAGCATGAGTTTACCATGTCTTAGGGACACAGACCTTCACCTAGGAAAGGAAACTGCCCCAGAAAAGGAAGAGATCAATGGGCTAAATATAGATCAACAAACAGCAAGTAGAGAGGAGTGACTGGAGGGGGGCATCAGGAGGAGGGGTGAAGCATTCCCAGGGGTACCAGCAATCATACATACGAAAATGGCTGATGTCATAAGAAATTTTAAAAACAAAAATTAGGAAAAATAACATTCAAGGGGAAAAACATGTTAAGGATCCCTCTCCCACTAGGTGGCCATTATGTCTCTTCTCATCATTACAGACTTTCTTATTGCTCTAGAATTAAAAAGAATGTGAATAAGGATACTGAGTTTATAGTATTGTGAAAATTAGATGAATTAATATATACTGAATTTAAAGCACAGGACTCAACACAGAGTTTTTTTTATTAGTGGGGAAATCTAGGAAGCAACTCAGGTCTTAAGTCAACCTTAGGTTCATCTATGAATTCTGTAGGTGAAGTCTCTAAACAAATTAGAGCACAACCATTGCAAAATTTAGCTCAGACCTTCTCCAGTATGAGTCCTCCCAAACTCCCCACCTAACCTTTCCTGCTATTGCTTCCCCTTCTTGCTCTATTCCTGTTCTGCCCTTATGTTTCTTTTGCTGCTGCCTTTGCCGTACTTTAAATGTCTAAAATAAGCTTTTTTTATTTATATCTTAGTTCTCATTAATATTGTGAACTCTGGAAGGTAAGGAGCGTGGCTGAGTCAACTTTGTTCCCTCCAGTAGATGGAGAAATACTTAATACTTGGTGAACAGAGTAGAACAACATGGAGATGGGTAGATCTGGAAGAGGTCTTACTTCACACCAGTTAACAACAGTGTGTTCTTGGGCTATGAAATTAGCTTCTCTGCACAACACTTCCTCATACGATTTTTGAAACTCAAGTAATCTATATCAAGTCTCATGAAAATCTAAGAAGCTATGAGAGGAAGATTTCATTGAGGGTATGATGATGAGGAGATGATCTGAATGGGTGTGTGACTACAATGATTAACTATGGGAAGGAAGGGTTGTGGGTTATGAAGCTCCAGAGAAGTCTTGGTAGCAGTAGTAGTGATGGCCAGAGGGAACTGGTAGGATTGTAGACCTGTAGTCAGAGTTGGAGGTGGTAAGCAACTGACCAAGATGACAGGAGCAAAGATGAAGGAAGATCACAGTGGCTCATTGGGAGGGTGATGGTAGATGACCAGGTTGGAGAAATTGGAAGGAGTGAAAGTTTGAGGGCTAAATGCACTGGTAAGTTTGAGAAATTTGAACTTTGACATGATGGGCTTCACCAAAAAGTTGAAAATATGAATAAAAGCAAATTTGGATCTTTCCTATATTGGCATGATGTCTGAGAGAGTATGGAGACAGGTAGAGAGCTGAGGATCGAATTCTGGGGAAGAGATACATCTTTTGAAGGTTTAGTCAGCATTTAACCCATGCATAGAAGAGAGTGCCCCAAGATATAGCAACTAGCATCATACATAATGGTAAAAGACGAAATACTTTTTCTTTAAGAGCAGAAGACAAATATGTCTGTTTTCCTTACTCATAAACTAGCCAAGACAGTTTACAAGAAAAAAAAAGAGAGAAAATGTAGTTTTTAAAGGAAGAAGTAAAACTATTTGTACGTACAGATTACATATTTGATATATAGAAAATTCCAAAGGATAAAAAAAATCTATTTGAGCTAATAAAACAGTTTAGCAAGATTATAGGATGCCAAGATGAAATACTAAAATCAGTTCCATCTCTTACTGTGAGCAGTCTGAAAATGAAATCAAAGAAATAATTCTATTTACAAAAGCAGAAAATAACAAAATATATAGACAGAAACTTAACCATCGAAGTCTAAGTCACAGTAAAGCCATGAATAATTATTGAAAGAAATCAAAGAAGACCAAAATAAAGACATTCTGTGTTCATTGACTGAAACACTTCAAATTATTAAAAGGACAATATCCCTAAACTGATCTATAAATTGCATATAATCCAAATAAAAATTCCAGCTGACAGATTTTTGGTAGAAATTGACAAACTGATCTTAAAATTCATATGGAAATGTAATGAACCTACAGTGGCCAAAACTGTCTGGAAAAGAACAAAGTTGTAAGACTATTTACTGATTTTAAAATGCACTACAAACTTACTGTAATGAAGACCACGTGGTATTAGCATAAGAATAGACATACAGATCAATGGAATAAAATTGAGAGTACAGAAATAAGACCTCAGATTTACAGTAAATTGATTTTTGACGAAGGTGCCATGACAATTCAATGTCTTTAAACAAATGGTTTTAAAATAAATGGATATCAACATGTGAAAGAATGAGTCAGAGCTCTACCTGAGACCATTTACAAAAATTTACAAGTCAAAACTAAAAACTCTTGAAAGAAAACATAGAGTTAAATATCTGTGTTTTAATGGATAAGCACAATGAAATACCCATACAAGTAATTAAAATGAGTAAGATACTGATACATGCTGTACTGGTGACTCTTGAAAACATGCTAAATGAAATAAATCATGTATGATGCTATTTAAGTGTCCAGATAGACAAATCCAGAGGTGAAAGATTCAAAATTGCTAAGGATTAGGGGCGGGAAGAAAGAGCTATTTTGAGAGGTACAGAATTCTTTTTTTGATGAATGAAGAAAGTGTTCTAAAATTAGGTAGTAGTGATAATTATAAAACTCAGAGACTATACTAAATATCATTGACTTTACATTCTAAGTAAGTTTGAATGTTGTTTGTGGTATGTCAGTAAAGCTGTTAAACATTTAAAGTTATTTGAATTATTTAAAATTAAAATAATTGGGTACACAATAATGTAAGAAAAATGTATATAACAAATGAAAAAAGAAGAACAAAAATAAACAAGGGTCCATTCAACTTTTAAAAAAACCCTAAAATCATTAAGTCATACAATTGCACTAACTAAATTATTGTTGGTTCACTGATGTTTTGAGCTGTCTTTTGGACTTCTAGTTCATTTATTTTTACTCTCGTTCCTATTATTTGCTTTCTTCTACAGGCTTTTGATATTATTTGTTCTTCTTTTTTTCAGTACTTTAAGATTTTTGCTAGAGTATTTGAGTCCCCTAACTTTTCTTGAAGAGGGTCTGCTATGCTATAGACTTCCTTTGCAGCACTGCTTCAGCTGTGTCCCGTTGGTTCTTGTAGTTTGGGTGCTCATTTTCATTTGTCTCCAAGTATTCTTTCTATCTATCTATCTATCTATCTATCTATCTATCTATCTATCTATCTATCTATCTATCTATCTATCTATCTATCTATCTATCTATCTATCTATCTATCTATCTATCTATCTATCTATCTATCTATCTATCTATCTATCTATCTATCTATCTATCTATCTATCTATCTATCTATCTATCTATCTATCTATCTATC
>PVHY01028534.1:0-15130 GCA_004024945.1 Uropsilus gracilis | reverse complement strand
TCTGTCTGTCTGTCTGTCTGTCTGTCTGTCTGTCTGTCTGTCTGTCTGTCTGTCTGTCTGTCTGTCTGTCTGTCTGTCTGTCTGTCTATCTATCTATCTATCTATCTATCTGCATATTGATCACCAGTCTGCTCCTTTTAGCAGAATAAATATTGGCCTCTGGATGGGTACATTTGAGAAATAGTCATTGTTATGGGTCAAAATCAAGACAAGGAATTTCAGAGAGCTACAGGGTCATATACCTTAATTTATGGATGTAGATAAAGAAAGTTGATAGAAACTAAGCAGAAACTGAATAAGTTGTACCAAGATGACTTTTCCAGATGTCTTTGGGCTTTGCAGTTTGGTACTGTCTGTAGGGAACAACATGGATTTGATTTAACATTTTCTAAATTGGTTCACCCACCTTTGAGTTTGGAGGATGTATTGCTTTGTGCTCCCTCAGATTAATGTACTGCCAGCAGGTCTTATGCTCCCTTCTCAAGAAATTCATTAACACGTTGGGAAATCCGGAGACCAGGTGTGGCACCGAAAGGTTAATCTATCCTCCTTCCTTCTTCACAGCAACATCAGAGTGAATTATACTCTCATCGTAGAAGGTGAACAAATGAAGGCAATATACTTTCCCTGTGCTTAATGTGGGATTCACACACTGCTTGATTTCAGATAAAGTGTGTAGAAATGGAGTATGTTTATGTGTCTGGGACATCCCAGTATTCTTAAACAGCTTTAATATTGGCCTTATTATGACTTCTTTAACTGAACTCTGTGTACTCTTTAGCTTCAACTCATGAGTAAAAGGAAAGCTGCAGGAGCCTCTAAAGATAGAGACTTTCCAGGCCATTCCAGTAGGCACAGAGAAAAACCCCACAGCACAGAGAAGGAGAAATAATTTAGCCTACATGTCTTTGTTTGGGGGGGGGGTATGCATTTATTATAGCATCTTTATTTGATCTGGAATTTCTGGTTGCCATACTTCTCATTCCCCTTAAGATTGGTGTCACTTCCTTCTTCATTTATTTTAGCACATTTTCCATTTGTAACTTTTTCCTTCTGCCTAACAAGCAGTGGTGAATATCTTGACCATGGTAATCTACTGTTTTTTTCCCATTAAATCCAGATTTTGTTCATTGCAACACAAGGCCCCTGGCCGACTTTTGCTCTCTCAAACTCACATACTGCCAAAAAATGGGAATATATTTTTATTTCATCCTTATCTATTTCCTTCCTTGCCTGCTTCAAACATCCTCCTCCACACCTGTGTATACTCTGAGTTAACCTTATTTCAGACATTTTTGGGTTTACTTTATTTTGCTGCTTTCCATTCAGATTTTGCCCATAAAATCATTTTATTATTACAGAATGAAATATTATTTTCATTACTTTCCAACTCTAAATATGCATAGCAATAACACACTTATGATGTATAGTGAGTTCAGCATTAAATACATGATAATACATAATAAGAATGTATCATTTTAATGAAATATTTTATTTCCTCTTTTGTCTCTTACTGTAATTTGATTTAATTTGCTTTTTTCTCCATGTGTACCTTTAAAAATGCATTCTCATGAACACCACATTTTAAAAAAGAGAGAAGCAGAAAAGTCATCATTAACTAAATATCAAGGTGAATATAAGCTCAGGCTCAAATTTGGGGTGGGGACAAGAATACAGAAAAAATGAACAACAAAACTCATTGAGGAAATATGAACAGCAGCTTTGGCAAAAATACTTTCACCAAGATGGAGTATTATTAGTGATCTCAATCTGCTACTATGTCCAAATTCTGTTATTGCTAAGATTAGAGGAATCAGGGAACATTCAAGAACCCAGGAATCAGGGCCCATTATTTTTACATCTGAGGTTTTGTCACAGATTTAGGACTATCTGAGAAAAGACCTCTCAGCTGCCCTGTCTGGATGGAAGAACTGGTCTTTTTCCTTTCAGCCTAGTCATTAAAGTGAAAAATGCTCATATGGCAGAACAACTTCACAAGCCTAGTTTCTAAAATAGATTCTTAGTAAATTATATTACTTCTTGAATACCATCCAGGTTCTTAATGATTATGTTTCTGAAGGTGACAAGCTTCAATAGCTTGGAAAAGTTCATTGCAGTTTTCAGTGATTGTGATTCTACCCTAATAAAATGATCATTTGCACATAGGCCTTTTACCTGTGATCAAATTTCTTTCAAATTCTGGGGCTATAATAATGTGGGGTAGGGGAAACTTAAGAATCAAACCCTTGACTTAGGGACCAAGCAGCTTGCTGATACTTAGAGCATGAACTCAAACCACTTGCATTGGTTTGTTCAACACAACTGCTAAAGATGTCCATATACTAACCCCTTCAATTCTAAATATGCATGGCAAAGGGGAATTAAAGATTAGATGGAATTGAGGTTGCTTATGAATTAACTTTACAATAGAGAGATTATCCTGGTTTAACTGGGTGGACCTAATATCATAAGAAGGGAACATTAATTTTGAAGTGGGAGAAAGAAGAAAAGGTCAGAGTGGTATGGTATGAGAAGAGGTTTGTGGGGATTATGCATATGGAGGTGAGGTGGGTGTTCTGAGACAAAGGATGAAATTCTGAAGGCTGGGCAACGCAGGGAAATGGATTTTTAGAGACTACCAAAAGAAACTCAACTGTACTGAGTTAAACCCTGATTTAAACCAAGTGAGGCGTGACCTATATTAGAGTTCTAACTTACAGAACTTTCAGATAATAAATTTGTTTTGTTTTATGCCAGAACAAAACATAATCAAAAATATAAACAGATTTGCTGAGTCACACATCCCCAGAGTTTCTGAGTTTTTATTTCAGGGGTGTACCCAAGATTATGCATTTCTAACAAATCTCTATGTGAAGATCATGTAGATAATTTTAATCTGGAGCCACAGTTTAAAAATCTAGCAAAGAAAATTAGCTAGTGTGAACACTTAAGAGTGAAGGAGCTCAGTGAAGAGCTGTGGATATTACATAATTATAATGTCAAGGAAGAATGAATAGTTGTCCTTTTCTCAGAGTTCTGTGTAGTACTATGCTAATATCACAGAAAATCCCCACCTTCTTCCTCTTGTACTTTGTGTTTTGATTCATTTTTCTTTCCTGTTCTGTCATTTGTTTTAATTATTTCTAATTCATCAAGACTTGAATTTTCCCCCATGCATTATCATCAATTTTATTCTATGAAATTATCGCAAATATGGTTAAGATTTGAATTTATACTTGACTCTTCATAACCTTTTACAAGTTATATAGCCTCTGACAGTTTATCAGAAACCTCTAAACTTCAATTTCTATACTGGTAAAAATAACACTACTTCTAAAGTGGTTGTAAAACTAAAACCATCTTTATGTCTTAAGGTATAAGGTACAGCACCAGGTGTATTGCAGTACAGGATAAACATTTGCCACCCTTTCTGTTTACTGCCTGAAGATACCTTTATTCCCTTTGCATTCTTAAATACTGACACCTTGCTTCTGTGGTTCCATTTTTCCCCTTTATACATTTCTCCTTTCAGGGTCACAAAACTGTCTGGTCAAAGGAAGCAACGTTTTCTCTCAGATGTGAATTAAAGCCTTATTGGGGTCTAAAAACCTTGTGGCCATATAAAGCTCAGAAGGAACAGACTTGTCCATTTTGACCCATGCCTTCAGCTTCCTCTATATCACCTCATCAGACTTTTTGGGAGTTTACATGATTATTCACTGGAGGTTTACAGTAATTTGCAATGAGAATTATAATCAGGTTTAAAGTTCCTGTTAAATACACCTTACCAGAAAATTCAAAGGGAGCTGCTTAAAGAATCAAACCATTTGTTAACCTGTTCCTCTGATCTAAGGTTTGGGCCTTTTTTTTTTTTTTTAAAGAATTTTCTTCTCATTTTCTGAAAATCTTAACCCACCTTCCTGGGTCCCTCCCCTCAAAACTCACAAGAGGCTAAACACTAGGCAATACTCTTTATACCAAATTCAACGCACAAACTTTGGCTATTTGGTCTGGAATTGAGGAGAAAGGATCAAGAGTGCCTATAAACTCTTACTCCCACAGAAGAGGGGAGGAGTAGAAGTAGGAAAAATTCTTTTAAAGGTATATAGGACACCCCTCCTGTGAGTTCCCCAGGTGTCCAGGGCACTCCTCCACCTTAAAATGCAGTAACACTTGCTTTTTTGTTTTTTTGAGACTAGTTCTCGTTGCATGTTGCCCTGGGGTAGTGCCGATCCTGAAGACTCAAGAGATCCCCAGCCTCAGCCTTCCAGGTAGCTGAGATTACAGGTGCCCACAATGACACCTTGGTGCTTTTTTGAGACCAGGTCTTGCTATGTTGCCCAGGGAAGTTTCCAACCCATGAAACTCAAGTGATCCCTGGCCTCTTGCTTCCCAGTGCTTGGATTACAGGTGCATGCCACCACACCAGGCATTAGCACTTTTTTTTTTAATGTTCACAGTTCTTTAGGGAATAAAATTCATTCTCTTGGACAATTCAGTCTAAACTCATATTAAAAAGGGAATATTTTCATGTACCTTCATAACTCCAAATAGGAAATACATTGTTTTGCTGTCATAGAACTAATGACTGTGTTGATGTCCCTGTCCCTGATGAAATCTTGTAAAGACTGTGTACTTTTCTTACAAGATTCTTGTCTTTTGTAGCCATGGAAAGTACTCCAATTATATGAGTGAGTAAGTTGTAGGAGACAAATTTCTGTAACAAGACAAGAGATAGAAAATAAAGGAGATAGAAAAGCATTCTGCATTTTACCCCAGAAAAAGGGAGGGATAAAATTACACATGACTTCCCTGGATATCCTATTTTATAAACATCTGAATATTTTAAGAACCCTTTCAGTCTTTAATTGCAATTGGCTGAAGTCACAGAGAGGAGGGACTTTCTTTGTTAAAGTTTTGCTCATAAACTGGGTTTATGTTATCTTAGTGTCCTATCCTTGCCCTGCTTCTGATACAGGGTAGTGACATAGTTGAAAATTCAATAGGTGCCAAAATGCCCTGCTGACATGGTCTGAAAGAACCACAAGAAAAAATGGGAAACGGAAAGAGAGGGTGGAAATAAAAGGAAGAGCAAAGAAAAAAAAGGAGAAAGGAAGGAGAGGAGACCGGTGGACTGAAAGCACAGACCCATGTGGCCTGCCAAGGAAAACCCCCTGAAGAGTGAGCTATAAGTGGCAAGGAACCATGGTGGAGAAAAGTAGCCAGTGTGGAGAGTGTGGCACCGCAGCCAGGTGGCATAGTGAGCTGGTGCCTGGAGATTGCCAGGGATTTGGAAAGCTGATTTGTGCATCAGCAATTGTGGAAGAAATTTGAAGAGACTTAGAAAAGCAGAGCAGCTCGGAACACTGGAGAAGTGAAGAGATGATGCTGGGGAAAGACTGGACTTTGTAGTGCCTGCCTCAATTTTGGAGGGGCAAAGGGCACCATCTTGGACCCGTGTCTTTGGGACTTTTGGGACTGAAAATGGTGCAGGTTAAGATAACTGACCATTTGTGGCTTTGAACGTTTCATTTTTTTTTCCTGGTTAATTTCCCTTGTTAATAAAACCCTATTGTTTAAACTGCATTTAAGTGGCAACTGCTATGTGTAGGTAATACGGACCTGTGGTTTGTTAACAGCTTTTGCCCCCTTTTGACCCAATTACACTTCCACAGACTTCAGGTGTGCTTCTCCTTGGTGTCTTCATGTGTGGTTATGGTCTTTGAAATTTAATTTTCTGATGATTCTTGCTAATTTGTTTTTCATTGTCCCTTCTTCAAAGTCTGTTTACCTATCTATTCTAGCCCTAGGAGGTAGTCTGTCCCTGTACTTCACTGAATAGCAGTATTTGCCTCCTCCTGCTTCCACTCAGGCTGCTAGAGGTAGAGTCCATTTTCCTTTATTATGTGTTTCCTTAGTTTTATTAAAAATGTCTATTCTAAGTCTCAACGTAAAGAAGCATGCTTTGGTAGTTATAAGCATAATTTTTTTATTGTGTTAGAATATAGACACTTTGTCTATTTTCAAAATAGTCTTTTACAACTATTTGTAGGCTCTCAAACAATGTTTTAGTTTCATCCCATACATTTTTGATTTGCTGTGAAATTATTGTTTTGTATAAAATATTTCTAAGTTCCATAATTATTTTCTTTCTAAACACGACTTACTTAGGGTTTTTTATTTAACTGTAAAATGTTTTGGAAATTACTACCTATACCTTTTTGCTGATTTTGAATTTAATTACACTAGGGTAAGAGGACATATTAGTAAGATTTCCATCCTTGGAATTTTTTGAATTATATTTTTATGAGTTAGCTTATGTTCTAATCTGTGATCATTCTGAATTTATGTGAAAATAATAATATATTTTATATGTGCTGGGGTTGTGTGATGCAAATGCCAGTTATGTCAAATTAGCTAATATTCTTGCTTGGGTTTTCTGTATCTTTACTGAGTTTTTATTTACTTGTTTTATCACATTTTAAGAGGAGGCTGTTAAATATCTTTAAGTATGATTTTGAATATTTTATTTTTTCCTTTAGTTCTGTCAAATTTTCCTATATCTAGAAACATTATATGAGATAGTCTTTCTTCCCTTTCTCTAATCAAATTCTTGATATTGATGTACACTCCATTCTACGTCAGCATAGCAAGACCAGTTTTATATACATACTTATTTTATCTACATCTTCTTTATTTTTACTCTGTGTTTTTATATATTTAAAATATTTTTTGTTATCATCTTTAACAATTCCTCTTGCAATTGGAATGTTTATTACATTTACATTTAATATACTTTTATATAGATGAGTAAATATACCATTTTATTATTTGTTTTCTGTTTAACCTTTACTTTTGTTTTGTGGTAATTCTTGCCTCCATATATTATTATTAATAATAATAATCTTAAATAAATTATTAATTAATAATTTAAAATTATTATTTTGTATTCCAATTTATGTCCCTATTTGACCATATAGGTATAAATACTTCATTTAATTTCTATTGTGGCTATACTAACCGCTCACATTCTTAACTTATTAAAACCTGTTTAATATTAATATTGTATGATACTTGTCACATCACACATCTGTTTCTAATTTCACATCTCAAATCCTATACCCTTAAAATAGTATGACTCACCATACTCACCACTCAAGCACCAACAGTTGCCCACGTAAGTTCATTGGGCACTCTCCTGCACTTTCCCAACCCTGCAACTTTTTATTCTAGAAGCCTCAGTTCTGTAGTCATATTTCAAGGGTGTAGCAATATAGTTTTAATTTAAGTTGTAATTAAAGATGGCAAAAAATTGAGGCTTTGGGTCATTTAACATAAAACCACATATTTCTAAATGCATCAATAACTCCTGAAAAGGTCACTTCAATTACAGCATAGTATATTTAATATAAGTTAAACAATAAAAATCTCAAAATGTTATTGCTATTTTCAAATGGAAATTATTGAAATTAACAGTCTTGAGCTTAATAGGCAAAACTATAGCCAACCTCATGTCAAGAATGATTTGCCTGTAAGTAGTTTTGCAAGATCAGTCTTCATATTATCTCATATACATACATACATATATGTATGTATATAACATATAACACAATGAAGTTTATTGCTACATTAAATGTGTATGACATTTAACTAATATTTGTAGAATTAAGTTCAATATACATATTAAATGCTTCCATCTCATCATCTCCCCTTTTTCAAACTGTAGCTACTATTCTCACTTCCACATAGGAAATAAAACCATAAACTAAATGTCACTGTTCATGGGTTATTTTCTCTGACAGTTTTGTAGCTGTCAAAGTCTTAAATATAAGTGAATTTTTATTGCTAGAAAATCAATTAAGGCATATTTATGCACATGTACACACATATAAAACTATTAAATATAAATATTTTCATATACTAATATCTGATAGGATAAAATGCTGAATTTTCTCAGGGATGGAAGTTCCTCATGAGTTATGCTGTTCTCTTGAATGTATTTTTTAAATCATTTGGAAATTAAGAAAATTAATTTTGCTAAATATTTGCATTCCCTTTTAATTATCAAAAGATTGTATTTATAATAAGCTGATTATAGCAATAATATTTAGTGATACATATGTATAAATTACTCAAGATAAAATGGAAAATACAAGAAAATTATTAGCAAAAATGACTGATCTCAAATAATCAAGGTCAAAGAGGAAAACTTTTTAGGTAGGTGGGAATTGTGTTTTGATAACTGAGTTTTCTATAACAGCAGATGTATGACTTTATTTATTTCAGGTCAGCAAAATTTGTTAAATTCCTAGGAGTTATCTACAGATTTCAAGAGAGAATTATAGATTATTTGGGACAGAATCTTGTTAGGTTCACTTCACTCAAGGTGATCCAGTCTTCACTGGATTTGGTTCTTTACCAAAGTATTGAAGATTGTAAATTATTCAAATATAAACAAGAGGGATAATATGTGACACCTAAATAGTTATAGTGCATACTTTTATGTGCGATGCCAACTTGAGTGCTGTATCACCTTGTTTTATAAAAATAAATTACTGTGTTTGAAAAACATAGCTACTATAATGTAGATACAATGGACATGAACTTCTATTTGACTTATATATAAATAAATTATGCATATATATGATTATATATTCTCTCCCCCTCCCAATCAAATAAACTCTGGATAAGGTCCATCAAAGTGCAATTTACACAGAACCAATTACCAAGTACAATTTGCTAGTTAAACACTAGAGAATTTTGTTTTATTAGTGAATCTCTAGATCTAGACCAATTCTATTAGCTAATGAGTTTTTAGAACCTCTAGAGACTCTATGAATTTTGATAAAAATATTTGGGATTACAGACCTGTTTTCAAGTATTGTTATAGTAAATTTTGAATAATCAGTGCTCTGTTAAAAATATTTTTGAACTGATTGTTGTTAGTCTTGAAAATTACCTATATCATTCCAACCAGTTTTTCAATATGTAATTGTCTTTCCCTATTCCTTTCCATTCCTTCATATGTATGTGTGTATATTTCTAAATGTACACACACATACATACATCTGGAGATTAGATAAAATCTAGAAATCTGAGTCTCACTTTAGCTACAGAGAGTATTTCATTTTTATTTTAGATATCTGAAGTTAGAAAATTATTTATATCCTTAATTGTTCATTATATATGGTGGGCTTTTTATATTATTATTGCAAAATGTGCTCACTGTGGCTATTATGATGAGGCTTAATAAATTTGCTCTCCATATCTTAAGGTATTATTGCAGTGTTTCTAAATATTTAGTCATCTGTACTGGGTAAGTATATTTAGTTTTTTGGTAGTGATTTTTGACAAAATTTAACTTGTAAGTGGTTGCAATTCAATCTATTATATAATTTCTGTGGAACAGTAAGCAATTATCTAAAAACTTTATCAAATCTAAATCATAACCTAAGCTATCTTTTCTGCTATGCTATAGTCAAGGTATTATCTCAACTTCATTCTACAAAAAGTTCAACAAAAAGTGTTTGAAAACCTATTGAAATTCTGTAGGTTGCATAATAGGCTAATTAATTATTTACGTAGCTGGAATTACATAGGAAACAAAATATGATTTGTCATTTCTCAGGTCATTTTCCCCTCCTTTTGTCTCCAAAATCAATTTTGACTTCTTTGAGTCACACAATGAGAAAAAAGTGAGGTAAATTCGTTAACCATGGAAACTGTTATAATTAAAATAGCTGAAATCATAAGTGTTTCAATAATTTGGGGTAACTTTGGAGCAGTCCTTTTTACTCCTTTTTACTACTCTTAGATATAACTAAGAGAATTTTAAGAAATCAATTGATTTTTGATGTGATAGTCACAAGTGTTTTTTCTACTTATACTGATGGTGTGCCAAACTTTCCAGTATTTTTCACAGTTTCTGAATATATATACATGTAATGCTGGCATTTCCATCTTATGTTTTATTTCTATAATATTTATATATGTTAGCATTTATGTTTGTATTTTATGTGGTATGTCTATTGGTTAATATTCATAAATCATAGTACATGCTTCTAGATCTAAATTATTGCCGTGTGGTTATGTGTGATTGAGGTCTCTTTAGGACTATATTCTTTATAGTTTAACTTTCACAAACTTCATCCATAAACTGGAAATATTTGTTGTATCTGCTTCAGTGAAGTTGTTAGATTTATTAATTAAATGCTACAAGTGGAATATGTTATACAAATAAAGGTCATGATATAAAGAAGGGTCATATGAACAAAGGACATGGGAGCCAATATTTATCATGCCTGCTTTGCTTTTTCACTTGATCAGCAGCAGGAGAGCAGTTGATCTTCAGCTCCTTCATTGTCATTATTTAGAAGTTTGAAGTCATAAATGAAACTGAAGACAAAGTTTCCTTCTTCCAATATTCTCCACCCTGAGATCTTGTATTGTATCTCATTCTAGGAAGATTTCCCCTAAATTTCTCATGACAGAACATTTGAAATATCATATTGCAAAGTTTAACTCTGGCAGGATTGGGAAGGAAATAAAGTTTGTCTTTTGCATTCTCCCATCCATCCATCCCTTGCTGAGCTTATGTCCAACATTCTTCTTTTGGGGGTACCAAAAGCCTCCCTGAAATGTTTCACTGATGATTTTCCTAAACAGCAAGATTCTCCCCTCCAAGCATGCTCCTGTTTACTTTTATTTATTGATGTACATCTAAGATTTATGTCATTCCTTTTCTTTTATTGAATCATTTTTTATTGAGCTAATGTTGGCTTAGAATACTGTATGTGATTCAGAGGTACAGGCCCACACCTATTCAGGTGCATATTGCCACAACATGGCTTCCACCATGACATCAAAAAGACCACTCATAGTCCATTTCACTCCCTCCATTGCACTCCTACCTCACCCTCTGACTTCTTAGCTCTTCCTCTCTGATAGCCTAATTCTACAGACATTTTTATTTTAGAGTCTGGTTGTTTTAGTTTTGTCTGCTTCCTTGTTTAACTTCTTTAGTTTCCTCATATAAGTGAAATCATCTAACATTTGTCATTCTCTTGACTTTTCATTGAGCATAATTCCCTTCAGTTCCATACTTGTCTCAAATAACAAGATTTTATATTTCTAAAAATTTGATAGCTGAGTAGTATTCTTTTGTGTTTAAATACCGCTTTTTTAAAAAATCACTTATCTGTGTATTTAGGTCATTTTCATAAGTTGATTACAAATAGTGCTGCAATGAACATAGGAATGCTCTGTATCCCTTTAATTAGTGTTTTTGCTTTGTTCAGTAGATACCTAAGAATGGAATTTATGAATAATATAATAAATCTACTTTTAGCATTTTGAGAGCTCTCCATACTGTTTTCTAGAGGGTATAGGCCAGTTGACATTCCCACCAACAGTGTGAGAAGTTTCTTTCTATACATTCTCACCAAAACTTGTTTCTGATCATTCTCACAGATGTTGGGTGTTATCTTGTGTGTTTGATTAACATTTCATTGATTAACAATGATAGGTGATGCCAAACATTTTTTCATATGTTTGTCCTCTATATGCTCTGTATGTCTTTGAAGAAGTATCCTTTTAACTCTTCCATTTTCTTGACTAGACATTTGTTTTCTTCTTGTTGTGCTGCATGGCCTTTTTGGAAGATCTTGGATATTAACCCTTTGTCAGATGTATGACATGCAAATACTTTCTCCTATTTGGTAGGATTTCTACTCATTTTAATGATAGTTTATTTCACTGTGCAGAAATTTTTTAGTTTGAGGCCATCCTAATCATTCATTTTGTTTTTGTTTCCTTTGCTGTTAGAGTTCACTTCTCAAAGACATCACTGAAGTCAATCTTGAACCGTATTTCCTATGTTTTCTTCTATGTATTTTTTTTTCTGATTTTATAATCATGTCTTTGATCCCTTTTGAGATAATTTTGTCTGTGATATAAGATAGTGGTCTTGTTTTTGTATTATCTTATCTTATTGTATTATCTTATCTATTCATTTTTCCAAGGATCATTTGTTGAAAAAACTTTTCTTTTCTCTATTATATGTACTTAGCTCCTTCATCATAGATTAATTGGCCATATAAATGTGAGTTTATTTCTGGACCAATTTTATTCCAGTGGTCTGTGTGTCTATTTTTATTCCAATACTCTACTATTTTAATTAAAATAGCTTTGTAGTATGGTTTAATATTTGGGAGTTTGATACCTCAGGGTTTTTTGTTTGTTTGTTTTAATCAGGATTGCTTCAGCTATTGGGGTCATTTGTGGTTCCATACAAATTTAAATAGGGTTTTGTTTCTTTGAAGAATGCTTTCAAACTTTGATAGGAATCTTATTGAATGTGTAAAGTGGTCATTTTAAACAATGTTCTTGCAAACATGAATAGGAAATATCTATCCATTTCTTTGTGTCTTATTTTATTTAGGAATGTCATATATTTCTGTGTTCCTGTCTTTTATCTCCTTTGTTACGTGTATTCCTAGGCATTTAATTATTTTTGATGTAATTGAAAACTATACTACTTTCTTGAATTCTGTCTCTTCTTGCTTACTGGATATAGGAACAATCAATTTTAATATATTGTGTTTATAACTTGCTACTTCACTGTACTGATTTACTGTTTCTGATGACTTTTTAGTGAAATCTTCAGGTGTTCTATATAAATTATTGTCATCTGCAAACAGTGATCATTTTACTTCTTTTCCAACTTGGATTTATTTTCTATCTTTTTCTTATCTAATTACTTGAGGTAGGATTTCTAATATAATGTTGAATATCAGTGGTAAAAGTTGACATCATCACTGTGTACCTGATCTTAGAGGAAAAGCTTGCAGTTTTTCACTATTGTATATGATGCTATCTGTGGGTCTGTCATATATAATCTTTATTATATTAAGACACATTACTTATATTGCCATTTTAAGCATTTTTGTATAAATGGATGCTGAATCTAGTCAAATGTTTTCTCTGCATCAATTGATAGAACCATATAATTTTAACCTTTCCTTTTTATCATGTGGTGAATTGTGTTGTTGAATTGTGGATGAACCTAGAATAAACCCCAATTTGTCTTGATAAACCATGGTATATGATCCCTTTAATATATTGTTAAATTTGGTTTGTTAAGATTTTGTTGTAGATTTTTATGGCTATGTTCAGTAGGGATATTGGTTTTAGTTTTCTTTCTTTTCACTTTTTTAAAATTCCTTCTCTGTTTTTGGTATCAGAATAATGTTGATCCATAGATTTGCTTGAAAGTATTCCCTCTTCAATTTTTGGCAAAAGTTTTTTATTTTATTTGTTCATTTTTAAAGGTTTGGTAGAACTTAATAGTGAAATCATCTGTTGAAGGCTGGCATGTTGAAGTTGCTTACTACTATTTTGTGCTGTCAGTGCCCATGTTTACATTTTTTAATAGTTGCTTTATACAATACTATGCCCTTTTACTTTGTGCATCTGTAATAACTAGTGTTATGTTTTCTTAATCTATCGATCCCGTAATCATAACATAGTATTCAAATCTGTCTCTTGATGTTTTTTTATGTTGAGAGTCCACATCTGCCCTAAGTATGAATTTCCCTGCTCTATTTTAGGGTCCCACTGTCTTGTAGAATTTTTTTTATCTTTATAGCCAAGATAGGTCTTCTACAGGCAGTAGAAAGTTGGGTTGTCTGATCAACCAATTGCTTTGTGTTTTTTGATTTGTGAATTCATTCTTTTTACAATAAGATCATTAATATATGTGAATTTGTTACTGCCACTTTGTCTTTAGCTTATCTATTGCCTTGTCTAACTTTTGTGAATTTTCTTCTGCTAAATGGTAGAGCTCTTTTCAATATTTTTTGTAGGGAAATCTACAAATGAATTTTGTAGAAAAGTAGAAAAATCTAAAGAAATCTACCTGAATCTTTCAGCTTTGTTTTCTTGCAAAAGTTATTATTTTTGTTTTATATCTGAGATAGAGTTTTGTGACATATAGTATTCTTAGTTGGACATTTCTGTCTTTGAGTACTTTGAATACATATTTCCATTCTTTGTAGAGTTTATCCTGATAAACCCACTGTAAGTCTGCTGGGAATCCCTTTATATGTTAAGAAAAATCATCTTTTTTCCTTAACTATCTTGCCTAGAATAGAATTGTTATTCAACACAACTTGTCTTATATAGAAATCATTTCTTATTCTCAAATACTTTATTTATACCCAAGTTTTTATAAATACTTTCTTATTCTCAGGTACTTACTTATGCCCATTTTTTTCCCCACTGGTGTTATTAAAAAGAAAATGAAATTGTGATTAACATTCAGATAGAAATTCTTGTGCTCATCTATGATTATTTCATTTGACTGAAATTTTAAGGTGACTATATGAAGTTATGAGTACTTCATGACTATTGGTACCTGATCATAATTTTGCCTAGCAAATCCCGCCCCCCCACATCACCATAACAACTTAGGGTCAGGCAAAAAGTAACAACTGATGTAATACATGAGAACTTAATTTGCTGTTGGAAACAGCAAATTCCTTTCCCCAGGGGAAAGGAAATTGGTGACCTCATATTCCTGAGGTTGGAAATTCCCCCTTCAACATTAGTGACTCACTGTGTTTACAAAGAAACTTTGCATATATCCTTTTTTGTTGATCAAGCAGTTTGAAATTCAAATCCTAACTCAGAGTAGCTAACTTTAAAAGCTTGAACAATTATAATGTTTCCTAATAAATATATCTTGTACTAACAATGAAATTTTTACACAGAGAGCATTCTTTGAATTCTCTCAGTTTTCTATGCAGTGTTAGAAGAGGCAGGTAGTAATTTTATAACAATTGCTATATAGCATTGGCAGATTACTGAAGTGAAAATTATCAGGATTCAACCAAATTGATGCTTGAACTCCAGTTTTCCCTTCCTTTACCTCCCTCTTAAATTACGGACCATTGTGAAACCTAAGGGCAGCCTTTTTCCTGGCATACTTCAAAGAGCAGTGTGAAAACCAGAGTTACAAGGAACATTTGGGACTATGGAATCACTGTTAAATCACTTCCTCCATAATACGCAGTCTGGGAAATCCTCCTTGAGATTTAAGAAATTACTTACTATTTTAATTAAAAGCATTTTA
>PVHY01028533.1:0-15123 GCA_004024945.1 Uropsilus gracilis | reverse complement strand
ACGCCGGCTTCTGAGGGGGGAGTAGGGTTGTGTGTGTGGGGGGGTGTTTTCTTCAAGTCCCAGGCGGTGCTGACCCATCTAGACTGAGAAAGTGGGAACGTGCTGCATTCGTCCTCACAGCTCGACGTATAGAATGTGCCCAATAAGTAATTTTACTACCTAAATAAGTATACGAGGCATCACTAAGTTTGTCAAGTATTAGGGTTGACGTGACCCAAGAACTAAAGAGTATTGCTTATAGAGGCTGGTGTTTTAACTCCCGCCCTCATCTACCGTGGGGTCGTGATTAAGTTGTCCATAATGAGGCGGTCACAGGGTTGAGGTCGGATGGGCATTTGGAATGGGGAGAAGTGTAAGTGGGAACAGGGTCCTTCGGCTTCCCGAGGGAAATTCACGGTGTTGGCAGTAGACTAATTGGAAGTGGTATGGCTTGCTCAATGGAAGGTCTTTCAATGAGCTCAAAACAAGGTACAATCTCTGCATTTCTAGGGGTGACAGAGGCCGTGGTCGTGGTGGACGTTTTGGTTCCAGAGGAGGCCCAGGAGGAGGGTGAGTATGACCTTTTAACATCTCTGGACTGCCTAGTTTCCATTTCAGTTCATCTAAATACGAGTTTACAGTGGATTAATGTTGCTTGCTTTTGTGAAATTCAGCTGTAATATAGAAACATTTCTTTTTGAGCTTAATTTTTTTTTTTTTTTTTTTTTTGAGACTAGGTCTCGCTATTTTTGCCTGTGGAATCACAGGCTCTCATTGCCCGGGATACCACAGACTCAAGCAGTCCCTAGCCTCAGCTTCCCAGGTAGCTGGGATTACAGGCGCGCAGCTGTGTTTTTTTGGAACTAGGTCTCGCTATGCGCCCCCTGTGGGACTCTAACCACGATCCCTGGCCCCGGCCTCAGCTTCCTAGGCTGCCCCTTACAGGCATGGGCCACCATGCCTGGCCGAGCTTTACTGCTAATTGATAATTTAAAATTGAATTTGATCCTATTATCTTCAATCGCCTGATTTCTGGGGTAAATAATTAGGGTTTTATTTTTTGTTTTAGGTTTAGGCCCTTTGTGCCACATATCCCATTTGATTTCTATTTGGTGAGTACCTAGGCCACTGTTTAACAGTGACTGTGAAAAGAGTATTGTATCTATATCCCTTTAATGATATCATTGATGGTTGGAGTAGGATTTTGGGAATGGAGTTGAGATCAGTCAGCTGTATGCTCCTCGAAAATAAAACTGTAAATAGGGTGGGTAAGATAATTCCTTGACTACCTTTGACAGTAAGAGGATTAAAATTCTTGATGTGAACAATTAATTGTATCTCTGGATTAACTGATAATATAAAAGTAGTCAGAACTTAAAATTAAGGCTGTTCCTTCTAATTTGTATTCTTGTTTGACGATTTTTAAGGACTAAAAATAAGTGTATTTTAACAACAGAAAGAACGATTTCTCCTGTGTACTATTTTTGGTGAATTAGTATGTAGTTGTGTATTTCTGATTTAGTGTGAAATGGCCTTCCCCCGGGTCAAGCCAGCACCTGATGAAACTTCCTTTAGTGAGGCCTTACTGAAGAGGAATCAGGACCTTGCTCCTAATTCTGCTGAACAGGTATATTCTTTTGGCTTCTTCCTGAGATTTCTCTAAGAAAGCTTGAGAAGTGAACACTAGTGAAGTTACCGTTATCTGAACTCATACTCCACGTAGGGTGTTTTTTCCCTTTTTTTAAAAAAAAAATTTTATTTTTTGAGACTAGGTCTCGCTATTTTTGCCCATAGAACTGTAGGCTCACGTTGCCCAGGGTACCATAGACTCAAGCAGTCCCCAGCCTCAGCTTCCCAGGTAGCTGGGATTACAGGCACGTACCACCATACCCAGCTGTATTTTTTTGGAACTAGGTCTTGCTACATGCCCCAGGATGGACTCAAACCGCGATCCCTAGCCCCGGCCGCTTCATAGGCTGAAGCTTACAGGCACGAGCCACCGTGCCCGGTTCAAGGGTGTTTTTTCCTTCTCATTACAGCTGGAGGAAGACAATAAATAAACATATAGGCATTACATATACATTCATATTTTCATTGAGGAATCTCTTTGGCAGCAAAAGTTTCTTTTGGGGGGCATACTCAAGTCCAGAATGGTCAGGATGGTCAAGATTCTGTTTTGCTATTGGCATTCCTTCCTTTTATGGAAGGGATTAGGGGGAAATACTCAAACTGAGAAGTTGCCTGTAATTTTTTACCGTAAGATATCTTTCTTTATTGCTGTTTTCCAGGCCTCTATCCTTTCTCTGGTGACAAAAATAAACAATGTTATTGACAATTTGATTGTGGCTCCCGGGACATTTGAAGTGGTGAGTTTTTGATTATTTAGTTTAGGGAAAGTTCCACGGAATCACATCCTGTCTTGTGGAAGTTTTCTCTGCTCTTGTCTCTGAAGTCTGCAGATGCCTATTCTTTGAAGGCAGGTCTTAAATGGGAAATCGCAGTGGAATTCCTTTGTAGTACTGACCTTGGGAATAAGACTTTTATTATTAACTGGCTATGATGTATCAAACTTTTCACATGGATGTGATTTGACCATAGCTATTACCAAGTCTGGGTTATAAGTTGTGTTGTAATAGAGTTCTGACAGGAATTGGGCAGTTTTTTGACTTCCAATTTTTTTGTTTTTCTAAAATCCCAACAGCAAATTGAAGAAGTCCGACAAGTGGGATCATATAAAAAGGGAACCATGACTACAGGACACAATGTGGCTGACTTGGTGGTAATCCTGAAGATTCTGCCAACATGTGAGTATCCCTCACTGTACCATGAGAGCAGAACATTGCTTTTAGAATAGGAATTTGTCCTTATTTTTTTTTTCTCTTAGAATGGGAGTTTTTTTGTTTTTTTTAATGCATATTTCTTATGAGAAAGACTGGATTACAAATGGGGAATTTAATTTTTAAACATGTTGGGGTAATAAGGAACAAATTCTGGAGTGGATGTCTGAAAAAAAATATGTGGCCAGTTGCTATAGAGCAGTGTTTCTCCACTGGGGGTGATTTTGACCCCTGAGGATATGACCTTGTTTAGAGACTTTTTCAGTTCTGGCATTAAGGAGGTAGGTCCTAGGGATGCCACTAAGCATCCTCCAGTGCACAGGATGACCCTATCCCCACTCTCAAAAAGGAATTATCCAGTCCAAAATGGTGTTACTTTCACTGGAGAGACTATAGAAGAGTGTGCGTGTAGGGGGAGCTACCTATTCCTTCACCCTTCCAATTTCTTTGTCCAGACACTAACTTCCCCTTGTTAAAGGGTGTATTCTATTACTTGCCTTTGCTCCAACACTGAGCATGGTATGGAAATCACATTGCACAAGAATGCTAAGTCTATATAAATAATTAAAATGCTCATTATTTCCTTTTCTTTGAATCTAGTGGAAGCTGTTGCTGCCCTAGGAAACAAAGTTGTGGAGAGCCTAAGAGCACAGGATCCTTCTGAAGGTTTGTTTGTTTGTTGCTGAGCACGTATTTAGTGGTCATAGGAACCAAGTCTAATAATTAGTAGTACACTTTTAACAAACTCAGCCAGGCTAAAAGGAAAGATGAATGCTGAGTTTTATGTTACTGAAGTTTTTGGAAGAGATCAAAATTCAGTTGATTGCCCTTGCTTCTAAAACTCGCCTCATTCTGTGTTCATTTTTGTTTTTTACTTGATTTACAAGCTGGGCATGGTGGCATATGCCTGTAAGTGCCAGCCTATGGAGTGCAGCTAGGACTGGGGATTGCGGTTCAAGACCTGCCTGGGGCAACATAGCAAGACCTAGTCCCCAAAAAAATAGCTGGGCATGGTGGTGCGCACCTGTAGTCCCAACTACCTGGGAAGCTGAGGCTGGGGATTGCTTGAGTCTGTGGTACCCTGGGCAATGTGGCCTGTGATTCCAGGGCAAAAATAGGGAGACCTAGTCTCAAAAACAAAAACAGAAAGAAAAAAAAACATTGATTTACAGCACAGCATACATTTTACAGGCACATCTTTTCACCTCAATCTGTATATGATGCTACGCTTACCACCAAAGTTTTCCATCATTATCATGTAATTGATTGATCTAGTATACCCATTTCATTTTCACCTCTTGTGAGGATGTGTTTATTTTTCCATTTGCTTTGTATTCTCCATGAGTGAAATCATATGGTGGGATTTTCATGTATCATCTGACTTACTTCTGTTTAGCAAAATTCCCTTAAAATCCATTCACATTGTCACAAATGTCAAGATTTCATCTTTTTATAGCTTAGTATTCCACTGTGTATATATACCATATTTTTATTATTCATGGTTACTTTGGTTGTTTCCATATTTGGCCATTGTGAATAGTGCTGCAGTGAATATAAGCATGCATATCTTTTAAAATTAGTGTTTTATATTTGGATAAAGATTCAGAAGCAGAATTGCTGAATCAATAGTAATTTTATGTTTTAAATTTCTTGAGGAGCGGCTGGGGCTAGGGATCGCGGTTGGAGTCCTGGTCGGGGCAACACAGCGAGACCTAGTCCCAAAAAATAGCTGGGTGTGGTGGCATGTGCCCGTAATCCCAGCTACCTGGGAAGCTGAGGCTGGGGATCACTTTGAGTCGGTGGTAACCCGGGCAACGTGAGCTTGCGGTTCCATGGGCAAAAATGAGATCTCATCTCAAAAAAAAAAAAAATTCTTGAGGAATCGCCATACTATTTTCCATAGTGACTGTGCCAATTTACATTCCCACCAATAGTGTATGGAGGTTCCCATGCCTTTACATCCTTGCCAGAGACTTGCTGTTTTTTAAAATAGCCCCTACCTGAATTTAATTTTGATCATTTTTGGAAATGTAAAAATTTCAGCTTTTGGTTTTTCTTTCAGTTTTGACCATGCTGACCAATGAAACTGGCTTTGAGATTAGTTCTTCTGATGCTACGGTGAAAATTCTCATTACAACAGTGCCACCCAATCTCCGAAAACTGGACCCAGAACTACATTGTTAGTCTTTTTGTTGCTGGGGGATTTGGGGGAAATTTAAAACATGGAGTAAAGTTGCTGTTTAGTTAAGCTTGTTGCTATTCTACTTGAAGCTTGCTTCAAGGTTTACCTCAAACTTTGCTATTTGTATAATTTGAAGATAGTTTTACCAGCTTGGTAATGAATTGTCAAAGACAAGATGGCTCAGAAAGTAGTTTGGAGGCTTACGAAAAAAGGACTGAAGACATAATTATAAAAAAGGTAGACTTTGGAATTGTTGCATGCTTCCGGGTTTGGTTTGAGAAAGGAATTAGTGATTTTTGGACAAGTGACTTGCTGATCTGAGGATCCAGGGGGTTGTTGAAGGAATTACTAAGTTTATCATGTCTCAAGTTCTTGGACTAAGGTGGTGGAATGGAATTGTTTAGAAATAATGTCATGTTGGTCTTTCTAGTGGATATCAAGGTGTTACAGAGTGCCTTAGCAGCCATCCGACATGCCCGCTGGTTTGAGGAAAATGCATCTCAGTCCACGTGAGTTTCCTCTCTATTTTAAGTTAACTTAGCCACTCACTCATGAATAGCAGCAAACCCCCTTATTTCCTTTGAAAGAACTTTTTCGCTGTGCTCTTCTGTGTGGATTTTGATTCTTTTGTTCTTAAAGAAGACATTTTTGAAAGAAGAGACTGTATAGTTTGGGAAATAGCTTCAACTCTGTACCTTAGGTGTGGGAGCATATGATCTTATTTGTTCCCTCTTACATGGTTCCCTCTTATCCTCAGAGTTAAAGTTCTTATCAGACTGCTAAAGGACCTGAGAATTCGTTTTCCTGGCTTTGAGCCTCTTACACCCTGGATCCTTGACCTATTAGTAAGTAAAAAAGGGATTGGGATTTCTGAATGTCCCTGTTAAACATAAGTTATTCTGAAGGTAGAGTCTGGAGTTTGGTTAAACGCATAAGTCTCACTAGTGGACAAGTAATCAGAGATTCATTTATTTACATCATTGGGTTGAATATGCAGTGAAATGAGTAGTTTAATCTGAATTACAGTGGCCCTTTAGCTTTTTCATTACTAATGTCAAAAATTATTGAATGAGCAGTCATTGCAGAATTATTGCTGAATATGAAAATTTTAGCTAGAGCTTGTTTTTCTCATGAGGGTTTAATGTTTTTGTTTGTTTGAAGCTACAATTGCAACATGGATGGTATACCTATCAGATTCGTTTTTCAGGGTCACTATGCTGTGATGAACAATCCCACCAGACAGCCTTTGGCCCTAAACGTGGCATACAGGTACGGTTTTGGGCAGGGTATTACCTGTCTCGTGTTTAATTTTTTTGGTGAGTTAATTTTAATATAGGCATACTCAGAGATACTGCAGCATTAGTTTTAGAGCACCACAGTACAGTGAATACACACATGAAAGCAAGTTGTGTGACGCTTTTGATTTTCTAATGCATATAAAACTTAGGTTTACCCTATACTGTGATCTGTTGAGTATACAACAATACTGTCTGAAAAAAATATATATAAAGTACAGAAAATGTAGGTTATCTTAAAGATGACCAAGTACATATCATAGGAAAGGTGGCACTGACAGACGCTCTACTTAGGGTTGCTACAAATCTTCAGTTTATTTTAAAAGGTACACAATAAAACAGGGTATGCCTGTATTTATTTGAAGAAGTATGCTTGAATTAACACATTGTGTATGGGTGTCCCTATCTTTCAGGCGTTGCTTGCAGATTTTGGCTGCAGGGCTGTTCCTGCCAGGGTCAGTGGGTATCACAGACCCCTGTGAGAGCGGTAACTTCAGAGTACACACCGTCATGACTCTGGAACAGCAGGTATAAGAAATGGTCCTTTGTGCCCCACTCTTGAGTATTCTTGGTCAGAAGGTAAAGGGAATGTGGTCTTTAGGGGTTTTAGGAGTAAGGGATTTGGGGGTTCTCAGAAACTTTGGCCTTGGAATTAAAAATTACCTTCATGTCTATTTGCAAATGCGAATGTTAGTCAAATAAGGTACTTTGATTCTCTCTGCTAACACCCTTTCTCTCCTTCAGGACATGGTCTGCTATACAGCTCAGACGCTGGTCCGAATCCTCTCTCATGGTGGCTTTAGGAAGATCCTTGGCCAGGAAGGCGATGCTAGCTGTGAGTAACTTTTGTGGATTAGGGGTTCTTACGGTATTCTGTGGTCTACAAAGAGGATCTACGTTATTTGGTTGTTTTAGTATTCCACTGCAGATCATAACAGTCTGCTGGGTTGTCTGAAATCACCTTTTTCCCCTATCTTCTAGATCTTGCTTCTGAAATATCTACTTGGGATGGAGTGATAGTGACACCTTCAGAAAAGGCTTATGAGAAGCCACCAGAGAAGAAAGAAGGAGAAGAGGAGGAGGAGAATACAGAGGAACCACCTCAAGGAGAGGAAGAAGAAAGCATGGAGACACAGGAGTGACCTCTTTACCCCCTTTCTTACCCAAGGGGAAGACTGGCGCCTAAGTTAACTGCTCCTGAGCTGTGGTGGCATTCCCGAGAGACCAGGGAGAGAGAAGGAAAATCAGCTTTAGAAGAGGGTGCCCTTCAGTGGGTTCTGATGGTGGCTTAGTAGCCAGAAACCTCCCATTGTCCCATGCTGTCCATCTGTAGTGAACCAGGGTACCAACTTCTAATACTCTGTAATTCCCAGCTCTGGAATCCTCTCAACCATTAGTTTGTTGTTGAAATGTTATGAAATGTTAGTTGTCTGGACTTTTTTTTTTTTGGACATTTTTTTCTAAGCAAAATGATTAAAGTACTTCCTAGCAGGGGTCTTGGTTGTGATTTTCCTTGACATCTGGCAACCTTTTTGGCTGCCTTTTGCTTTCTGTACTCTTAACTGAAAATGATGCTGAGCCTTCATTATGAATACTGGATTTTATATATATATATATATATATATATAAAATACTGGATTACAATTTGAAGCTGCATTTGAATTAAAGTACAGAGACTCTTGGAACCTTTCCATATACTGGAATAAACTACTATTTAAGCATTTATTGAATTTAATGGCTCCAGAAATACTACTGCTGTATTCAAGACAGTGCAATCAACACAAGAGGGTGGATAGTCACTCATGTGCCTGCTTTTCTGAGCTCAGTATAAAGGACAATGAGAAGCCATGGAGAGAGGACATGCTGCTAAGGCCCCAACCACCAGGCAGGTAGCAGAGGAAGTCCTTCCCTGGTTAACTAGATGTGAAGAAGGTAGAGATTAAATACGTAACTTAAAAAAAAAAATCAAATGTAGAGCTCTCAGCTTATTCTTCGAAGCTAGAGTGAAGTCCCTCAAGATCCTGAGTCCTGTGGCACAGGCTTTGGGCTCTCACAAATAGGTAAAATTTAAGTGCTTCACCACAGGGCTGCCTTTTTGAGGTTTAAGGTCTACAGGGAGTCTTGGAGTCTTCTCTGCAAACAAGGGAGCTAGTAGTTGTGCTATATATGTGAGGTGGTGGGCCCATCTGGCCTGCTACTTGCTTGGGGAGCCAGGTGGGTAAACTCCTGAGTCCAGCATTGCCCTCCTGCGGGCTGTTTCCTTGGCAACACTGTGGTTCAGCCGCCTCAGCCGCTCCTACAACACAAGGGAAACTTGGCATCTTAACAGTTGTGAAAGGCTTTAGCATTTATCAAATAAACATTGGGAAATACCTTAGGCCTGGTCCATCTCAAAAATGTAAATAACTGGGTGTAGAGAATAGGTATAGTAAGTTCTGTTGACATCAGTTGACAATTCCCTTTCCTCAAAGCCTTCAAAATTGCCCCTTCAATGTGTTGGGGAGTTTGTGACATTCCTTGGAGTATCCCCAAGGATTTACAAAGCAGGGCAAAGAATCACTGTTGGTGGAAAATTCTTTTACCTGGGCGTTCTGTAGAATGTTGTTCACCAAGACAACTCGTCGCCGGGCATTAAGAAGCTTCTTCACATAGGGGTCAAGATCCAGGGCCACCTTCTGATCCTCATTGATACGGCATAGCTCTGAGAGATGGAAGGTGTAATTAACACCTAGTGGGTCAGCTCTATATTTTGTTTTTGTTTTTTTAAAATCATCTTAAAAATAAATGGGGTGGAAATAAAATAGGTAAATTGGGTGAAAAACACCCCTGCACCCGCATGGGCCACAATCACCAGAAACTTAAGTGGGAGTCCTTTGGCAACCCTGATATCTTGGAAACAAGTGATAGAAACCCAGACCAGAGGTTGGTAAAATCTAAGGTACTGAGAGTGAGGAGGGGTATTCCGGGTACTCAGGGGATGCTCACTCACCGGTAGCTAGGTTGTCAATTTGTTCCCGGAGCTCTACCTGGCTCTCTCTGCAAAGATGTACAAGGTCTACAGGGTCAGATAGTTAAGACACCTATTCCTCTGTTTTCCCAAATGCTGAAAAAAGGTGGTCTCAACACTACGGCTTTCCGCCCCTCTTCCCAGGCCCAGCTTCCCAAATTTATTCTTAGCACCACCTGAAAGCGGCTGGAACCCACTCTGGCTCCGCCCTTTCTCGGGCCCGCCCCTACAAAGCCAAATTGAGAGGCCCCGCCTTAATCTTCCCTCTCGGGCACCTGACGGCGTGGACGTGACAGTCGAGCTGCTGCACGGCCGGTCGCAGGAACTCAAGGAGACCCTCAGCGAACAGGTCGCGGCCTGCGGGCCCCGCCACCGGGGTCCCCGCGCCGGAGACGGTGGCGGAACCAGCCCCCGCCATCACGCACTGCCCTTACGCCCGGAACCGACCGCGAGGGCCGCCGGGAACTGAAGCACTGATGAAGTGTGCCGGGAGGGGGCGCTCCCAACCGGGCACTGGGATGCCTGGGAAATGGAGTCTGCAGCAGCCTGGTGGTGAAAAGCGCTGCCTCTGTGGGCCTTTGGTAGTTGTACTTCTTGGTAGGCCTCCACGTGGTGGGTTTTGGAACTCTCCAACTTGAGCTGGAATGAAACCGTTCTAGAAGTTGAGATTTTTTTCTACAAAGGCGAAAAAAACAAATGTTTATATTCATGTCCACTTGTCTATAGTCTTCCTGTGTTAACTTTATGAGAAAACTGAAAGCAGGCAATCAGAAAATGAGGACTGTTCCCCGGTGGAAGCAATCAGGAACAAGAAAACCAAGGCTGTCAAGAAGCAGGTTTATTAGTACCAGTACTGACTCATTGGATTCATATCCAAAGGCTGAGTACCCCTACTAGGAAGTTAAGGGTTTATATACACCTTACATGCTTTGGTGTTCCCGGTGGGCTATCATTGGTGGCAGTACATGGCCTGGTATGGCAAAGATAGAACGAGGAAGATTTGGGCACGGTGGCTCGTGCCTGTAAGCTTCAGCCTATGAAGCGGCAGGGGCTAGGGATCGCGGTTCGAGTCCCGTTCGGGACAACACAGCGAGACCTAGTCCCAAAAAATAGCTGGGCATGGTGGCGCATACCTGTAATCCCAGCTACCTGGGAAGCTGAGACTGGGGATTGCTTGAGTCCGTGGTACCCCATGCAACGTGAGCCTGCGGTTCCATGGGCAAAAAATAGCGAGACCTAGTCTCAAAAGAGAAAAGAATGAGGAAGATTCAAGGAGAAATTGGCTGCATACCAGTGAACTGAGTCAGTAAGTCAAGGGTTGTTTATCTAGACCCCCTAGGCTCTATTTCTTAGGTTACTGTGCCTCAGCATACATTACTTCACCTGGCCATCATACTTAAAACCAGGTTATAGTCATAGCAGTTTTATACTTCTAAATTAAGGAATGTATTTATTTTGCTTTTTTTCCCCACATTTATATATTATACTTTATATAGTTATTGTTCCCCTTAGGTGTGGTGCTCCCACCAATATTCCACTCCCTAGCCACCAGCTCACTCCCTTGCATCTCCCCAACTCTGACTTCTCCTACTCCTCCCTCCACTGCACACCCCAGATGGTCAGCCCACTAACTTTGTCCTTTTTCTGGATGAGGACCTGTGCTCCTCAATCACAGCAGACCAGGCTGTTGGGGTTCCCAGGAGCAGCTGTGAGGCAGGTAGCAAAGCAGAGCACTTCAGGAACCTCTTGGAGGCCAGGTGTGTGGAGTGAGTCTGCAGGCTTCTTGTTTGGGGGGCTTTCTGTGGTATAGGAGAACTGTCCCATGTTCTCCAAAGTGGTAGGTTCCATGCCTATCCCATCCTTTGCCATCAGAAAGGATGATGCTATCACATGTTGCTGCCTCCAAATCTTTTTTTTTTTTTTTTTTTTTTGAGACTAGGTCTCGCTATTTTTGCCCATGGAACGGCAGGCTCACATTGCCCATGGTATCACGGACTCAAGCAATGTCCAGCCTCAGCTTCCCAGGTAGCTAGGATTACAGGTGTGTACCACCATGCCCAGCTATTTTTTGGGACTAGTGTGCTGCCCTGGGCGGGACTTGAACCCCGATCCCCAGACCCCACCATGACTCCATAAGCTGTTGTTAACAGGCACGTGCCACCATGCTTGGCAGCCTCCAAATCTTATAATTTTGGCATTGGGAACCCAACAATTCCCAGCTACTGTTGGTGGGGATGTTCTCTGATGGGGACAGTCTCCAGCACATGGTCAGTCTGAGACTAAGGGTCTGGTGGTGAGAAAGAGTCAAATATGGAACAATGTTCTTAGACAAAGCAGTATCCAGAAAAAGAGGTGTTTTGGGGAGCTTGCTACCATCCAGGGCAAGATCCAGTTATAGAGCAATTAGGGAACAAGAAGTCACAAATGAAATTCCCCAACCACCTCACACCTAGCCAACTGCCCGGCACACTGAACAACAGGAAGTCTCACGATATATAGTCACAAGCAAGATGTAGCTCATGTGAGGCCGGGCACGGTGGCTCGTGCCTGTAAGCTTCAGCCTGTGAAATGGCCGGGGCTAGGAATCGCGGTTCGAGTCCCGCCTGGGGCCCGTAGCGAGACCTAGTTCCAAAAAAATAGCTGGGCGTGGTGGTGCGCGCCTGTAATCCCAGCTACCTGGGAAGCTGAGGCTGGGGATTGCTTGAGTCCGTGGTACTCCGGGCAACGACAGCCTGCGGTTCCACGGGCAAAAATAGCAAGACCTAGTCTCAAAAAAACAAACAAACAAAAACAAAATAAAACAAAACAAAGATATAGCTCATGTGAGAGATCGCCACAGTAACTCATCCTGCGGTCTTACATGGTCTTATCTCTTGTGGTTCTGACCCACTCAGTTTGAGCCCACCCCAGACAATGACTGTGTCCAGGCCTTTAATTTGTTCTCATCTGGAGTTCTGTAGTGGGGATGCCTGAATTATGGATGCCTTGCGCTGATCTGAATGAAGTGGGGTCAGCACAGAGAAGGGGCTCCTGGGAACTCCCTCCTACATCCCACCCACCCAGGTCATACTGTAATGTCTTCTTTAATGGTCCTAAAGTATGTACAAAACTTCATGTGACTGTTAGCCTGTTAAGTAACAACAACAACAACAACAAAAACCAACATAACTGACTTTAAAGCTCCGATTGACTTCACTAAATGATTCATGATTGGCAGCCTCCCATCTAGAAAGCAGAATGGCACTGAGGACATTGTATAAAATGGGAGATTTTTAAAAAATATTTTATTCATTCTTTTAATTTTTAACCTAGGTTAATGGTTATGGAGATTTTTGTAGTCAGAAAGGTGTGATAAGGTCCTTAACAATAGAAAAGGATCACTTCAGGCAAAACCACCTTCCTTTACTAGTGGTCTGCAGGCACTCAGGATGCTGACCTAGAAACCCCAGATTTATAAGTTTAAAATTTGGCTTTTCTGGAGAGGCTGAAACTGCAATTAAGTATTAAGACTTGGTGGGACTTGACTTGAATTCCCATTTTGGGTCTTTTTCTTTTTTTTAAATAAGCCTTAAAAAGGAATGAAATTCTGATACATGCTCAGCTGTGGATTAATCTTAAAGACATCTTGCTAAGTGAAATAACTATATACAAAAGGACAGACAATGTATGAGTCTATTTTATTTGACGCACCTAGAGCAAATTCAGAGGTAAAATGTGGCTACATCACCAGAAAGTAGTTACCAGGGGGAAAGGAGATTGCTTAATGGGTACAACATTTCAGTATGGGATATGGAAGTTGAACATCTAATTGATCTTAGCAAAAGATTCTGAGGTAATAGCTCACTAGCAAACAGAAAGGGTTGTACAAAATGGAGGACCACATAGGTCTGAGGAGGAGAAATTAGAGTGCATTGTTTCTGCTGGGGTCACCTTCCCCTGGAGGCTGAGGGGTCTGTTAGGCAGATCACCTAGCTAATGGCTGATGTTGAGGTTGAGTAATGTTGGAAATTTCAGACTGATTTAAGATTACATTCCTGGGAAGATAGAAATATGAGCCACATACCTGGGAAGTCAGAAGTTTCTGAGTTTGAGTTAGTTCAGGTATCTCTTGGAAGTAGGGTAGCCAGATTCAGAAAACCAAACAAAAATCCTAGGACACTAGGTAAATTTGAATTTCAGATAAACAATAAATAATTCTTTAGTGCATTTTATCTGATAATCCTACTTCAAAGGCTGGTTCTCTGAGGAAACTCACTCTGCTTTGTATTCACATTTTCCTCTCCACTCCTTTTATCAGCTCACCTCTGCCTCTTGACCTGGAGTTAGCCCATATCTCTCCTGACCACATTGCAACAGCCTCCAGTGTCTTTGACTCCTCTAGTCTCTATGCCCCGGTCTATCTGCACTCTAAATACTCGTTTGATTACATAACAGCCCGGCCTAGAGAAAATAAGGGGGAAAGAACCTTTCCCCCTCTATAATTACTTTCTGATAAAATACAACCTTGGAATGCATCTTTTCTTGGTTCTCTAGGCCCTTTCTTGGGCAAGGATATTATGGAAACCTTCAACTTCAGTTAACAAGTTGAAGGCCAATGCTGGTTCGATTACTGTTTCTTTAAACATTACCAGGCATCATGGCACAGGTATTCTGTAGAAACCCCAATTTCTTCCTACATGCACCCACATCACAGAGTAGTGGGGCTCCAGTACTTGGCTTTCTTGTGTTGGCTAAGGGAGATGTAGGTCATTAGTACCCCCACCTCCTCTTCTAGAGATGCTTAGGTTGACCCTTCTGACTGACTTCCTGTACTGGATCATGGAAGATTCACAAGGAGGCTCTGCAGAAACATGGTGCCTCTGTTTGGAAGCTAGATGCATACCCATAGTTAATGTGGCACCCTTGTGGGGGTGGGGTCGGGTTTTTCAGTGGGCACTTCTTTGTGTGTGTTATACAGAATATTGTCTGGTGATAGCTTTAATTAGGGAGGGGATCTGAGAGTTAGATGTCTGTAACTCTCTGTCATGTATAGATGAAGGGCAGGGATGTTCTAGGTCAACCCTGCTTTCTAGGACGCCAGAACTTTGGGGAACCTGACAGTGCTTCCATGGAGTTGTTGAAGGGGGAAGCAGTGCTGATGGGCAGGGAGGGGTAGGGCAGGCCTGAGATTGGGAGATCTGAGATTGCAGCTGTCTCATCTGCTGGTGCACCCTGATAGCTTCGGTCCTCATGGTAGGCTCTCTGGTTAGACCTGGGGCAGGTCAGATTCTGGGACTCCTGCTTATAACAAAGGGGTCAGAGACTGAGAGTGGGGTCCTGGCAGCTTGAGGAGTTTTGGGAGGTCTAGGAGGCCTGTTCTCTGCTCATCTATCTTTTCCCCAACTCCTTTCTTCTCTATCCACTCACCTGGCTATCCCTCTGAAATGAAATTCTTTTGGAGAATGTGCTTTCAGATGAGATTGGGCCTGTTCAGGGTGGTATGGCCGTAGACTGGAGAATGTGCTTTCATAGGGGAAACCTTACCGGGCACTATGGCTTGTGCCTGTAAGCTTCAGTCTATGAAGCGGTTGGGGTTTAGGGATTGCAGTTTGAGTCCCGCTTGGGGCAACACAGTGAGACCTAGACCTGAAAAACAGCTGGGCATGGTGGCGCATACCTGTAATCCCAGCTACCTGGGAAACTGAGACTAGGGATTGCTTGGGTCTGTGGTACCCCAGGCAATGTGAGCCTGTGGTTCCATGAGCAAATAGCAAGACCTAGTCTCAAAAAAAAAAAAAAAAAAAAAAAAAAAAAAAAAAAAAAAAAAAAAAAAAAAAAAAAAAA
>PVHY01028532.1:0-15122 GCA_004024945.1 Uropsilus gracilis | reverse complement strand
CCTCTCCAGAACAGACAGCTGCTCCTACCTCACTGCCTCCCTGAACTCTGTGTGACCCTCACAGTCTCTCTTCTTGCTGAGGACCTGGACTTGCCCATGGCCTCAGCAGAGTGCCAGACACCTGAGCATCCAGCCCCACCTGTGCCCACCTTGGTATCTATCTTCCAGGTGATCTCCCGGATGCTCTGGAACCACTCGAACAGCTCTTCTACTCGGTCAGTGGCAAACTCCACGGGAGGGTCCCCCTGCTTCTTGGGCTCCAGAATAAAGACAAAAGGCTTCTGGTTTTTCCCCTGGGGGGCTTTCACTGTGGGAGAGGATGACAGAGTTCTGATCAGGTGTTTCAGGGTCACAAAGGTCATACTTTATGCTATTGGAGCTGCCTGCCCCCAAGCACACAGCCCAGCCACAATCAAAGGCAATGTAGATGGGCCTTGTGGCAGACAGCAGTAGGAGACCAGCTTCCACTCTGCCTGAGCAGTGGCCTGAGCAGGCTGGCCTAAGAGATGAGTCTGCTTCTAATCCCAGTACCTGGGGATGTAACCTCATTTGAAAAGAGGATTTTTTGAAGGCATACTTAGGATCTCAGGACAAGATCAACCCTGGTTTTTAGAGCAGATCCTAAATCCAAGAGCTAGACTTCTTATCTAGAGAAAAGGGGGAAATCAGAGACACAGACAAAAGAATGATGATGATAACAGGACACATGGGGAGCTTGGACTGATGAACCACAAGCCAAGGACACTGGTGACTGGCAGTCACAGAAACTAAGAGGGAGCACAGGAAGCATGTTCTAGATGCTTCTACATGCATTTTCAGATGACTTCTAGGGGAAGTCATCTGGCACACAGTACCATCTGCTAGGACTGCTGAGCTCGTACATGCCATACAGTATTCAAAGCAGGTAATGCATGCAATCTTCTGTAGTCCTTATCACAACCTTTTGGAGTTGCTTCTTTATGGGGAGACTAGTAGAGGGGAGCCACACAGCTGGAGGTGGCAGAGCTGAGCTCAGACCTAATCAAGCCCTGTCTCCATCACCTGCAGCTCCACGCTGTGCAGGAGACAATACCCACGCAGCAATGTCAGCTCAGGCAGGCACACCATGGCCCCATCCACCTCACCTAGCCAGCTCAGGGGTCCTGGCGTCATTTAGGTCTCGCCGTCAGTTCATCAGAACAATGACACCCTCTCCCACCTGCCCTACCGGATTGTTTTCTGGGAAAAACAACAGGTGAAAAATGCAGCAAGCACAGCACTGGCAGGGAGTCCTTGGCACTGCTGTTATCAGGCCTCCCCAGAGAGCATCTTGGGGGTGCCAGACCAGCTTTAAGGGGCACAGAGGACCACTGTGGAAGAGGACCACTGTGGAAGGGGCTAGGTGCCCTGAGCCCTCTCGGCATGAGTCTGCTCAGAGCTCACTCCACAGAGGACGTAGCAAAGGTCTAGCCATGCCCCATGTAAATACAAACACACCCCCTGTCAGTATCATGTGAGCTCATGGGCTTAGGGTCACTCTCTGGCCTCCTCGTGCACAAAACTCCAAGGTGGCTAGACCAGGTTCTGGCTGCCTGAGAAGCTGAGAAGCAGAGCCTGAGAGAGAAGGGACAAGCCCAGTTTTTGCAGAGGCCGAGAGGCAGCCTCAGGTTTACAAGCAGACAGCCCAGCTCCAGGCTCCCTAGCTACCCAGCCAACGGGTCAGCTGCCCAGAAAAGCAGGAGAAAAACAGGCCTGAAGTGACCATGACGACACTAGGAGTTAATAACAGGCAGCATCACCTAGCACATCTGATGCACTAGATTCCATGTCAGCGGACATAACCCTGTCAACACTGACCCGCCGACCTAAAACTAGGCTTGAGTCAGGAATCAAAGGAGCAGCTGCCTCCAAACCGCTGAAGCCAGGATGGGGGTGTTGGGGGCGGGGGTGAATAGGAAATGGGGCTGAGCCCATGTGCACGTACCGACATTGTAGGTGTTAAGATCCAATATCCCTTTGCAAAGGGACCCTAAGGGATTATCTTCAATAATCTGTGAAGAAACAAGACATCACTCACGGTAGTCTTAACGGGAATAATAAAAAGACAACCCGTTTCCACAGCACACCGTTTAGCAGAGACACTGCCTGTGGAACTGTTTAAAATGCATTTTCATTACAGGATACGTCCACGGGGAGAGAGCTAAATAATGAAGCATGGCGCTGATGGGGACCTAGCAGCGAGCAGGCGCCGGCAGGCTCGGCGTTTCATTTTGCAATCTGTAAAAATGTGCCTTGTGAATTCCAGAACAGGTTTTAAAGCATTTCTGCAGCTCTGGTTTCAAAAAACTTTCCAGGGCTTTACTCTGACATCACTTTGAAAGGGGACTATCACCCTGTTCAAGAACCTTCCAAGCCTTACCATGTTCTGCAGAAGCAGCACCCTCACTCTGCAGCCTGGGCCCTACTCAGCTAACCAGCGATTCTGCACACTGCGTACTTCAGTCATCCCAGGGTCCGGGGAAATGGGGACATCTTCATGCCAGGAGAATGGCATCTGCCCAGGCTAATGCTGACCTTACTGGTACGGTAGAGCAGCACAGGTACAGGAATGGGATCATGTCTCATGTGTCAGGCTGAGCACAGTGAACACAACCACACTCCCTTTGCTGTGCCTCCCACCTGCAATCCCCTTCTTCCAAGCTCTATGGTTAAGCAGTAACTTGACTTTCAAGAGTCAAATGCCCCTTCCTCCATGTAGCCTTCCCAGATTGCACCAACATCCTTAGAAAATTCCTTGGGCAGGACCTTAGAGTCCATCCATGGTGCCATGTTGTCACATTAAAAGTGGCTGTTCTTCTAGCCTGGGCAAGAGGAAGCAGGGGACAGAAGCCACACATGCAATGCCATGGAGAGGGCCTCAGCTCACCTTCCCCTCCCCCCCCACTTGCTTACTCACACCAAACACGTTCTAGACGTCTGGCTGGCCCAGTTAAGTGTCTCATTTGCAAGTGGCTTTACGCAAAGGACAAATGCCCCGTCTGGCAACCTCTCTCCAGAGGGAATTCTCCTGCATCTGCATCTCCAGCCGGAAACCACTGCTTAGTATGGCGACTTTCTCCCACAATAACTCAGGGTCATCCTGATTTCCACAGCACACAGCTTATTCCTCCACAGGAAGCACACAGCAGTGCACGTGAAATGAGACAGTGGGTCCCTTCCTGGGGGGTGACAAATGAAGGAAACTCACCTGTTTTTCCAGCTCCTCCACGTCGGCCGTTGAGATGTCCTCTACATAATTGGATGGAAAGTACTGCTGGATTCGAGTTCCGTAGTCTCCTTTCCACCTGAAGGAAAAGGGTGTTAGCTCACCAGGCCAGGTGGGCCAGCACGACAGCAGGCAGCTCCCAGCCACTGGTGGGAAAGGCAGCAAGTGGTGGAGTGTGAGGGGAGGTGGTCATTGGTCATTGGCCACTGTGACAGATCTCCTGCCAGGCATCCTTGCTTCTGTACCACTAACCAGCTGACTGGGGGCAGGGGGTCACTCTCCTTAACGGATCCTGATGTCTGATCAGACACCAAAAGTCAAAAGTTTCAACACTTTAGGTGGACATCAGAGGCCATGCAAGACAAGAGTCCACGCCCAGAGAAACCCCACAGCACCATGGGCAAGGAACTCAGGGACAAGGGCGCAGCCAAGAAGGTTCAGGGTTTGACAGCCAAGAATGAAATTTCAGCTTTGTTACCAGCCACACAAGTACCCTGTGCCTCAGACTTGCCCTCTGTGAAACGGGGAGGCTTCCCCCAGCAGATCTTACTGGGACTATAGGATTCAGCATGTGGCAAACACCTCACAGGAGGAGTTTCTGTCAATCAGCTGCAGCACTGACCCCAGCCTCACCTGCATCTCTGCTTGTGTCTCAACCCCAGCAAACTGCAGGCACCTCTGGCCTTTCTTCCAAGCCCAGGCACACAGGCTCCCTGCCCCTCCACCCCTCTTGCGCATCACTTTGCACTGCCAGGAGGCTTCTTCCAGAAGATACCTCTCACATTGCTATACTGACAGTTCCCAAGGCTTCAGAACCAAGCCCAGCCTCTACTCTGCCAACCAGAGCCTAGCTTGTGGTAATCCCAGGGGTTCCCGGACCTCAGTTCCCCACTCTGTGACTCAAACCTGGCATTCATTCCAGATGTCCTGCCACCCTCCTAGTGCCCCTGCTACCTGGCTGCATGCTTCCTTTCAAGCCCTTTTTATCCAGTTTGCTCCTAGTAACTAGTCAAGTCTCAGTTCATGTGAGTCTCTTCCAGGAAGCCTTCCCTGACTGCCACTGTGGCTGAGTATTCTTCCTGTTCCTGTGTGCTCCTTCAGTATCTGTTCCCCAAAGCTGTTGGACCAGTTCACATCCTATGTTTAATGTAGAGCCCCTTTCTCCCCCTCCTTTTGAGAATGTTCTCAATCATAATCAAATATGTACTCATGCTGGTGAGAATTACTGAATAAATGTCTATTGAGCTAAATAAACAAAGTGGGATGGACTGTCCCCATGACCCTCATAGGATACTAGTTGTAAGCCCATTTCACACCTGTTTTTCCTCCTTTTCTCCAGATTTCATCTCAGGCAAAGGCTGACCATATTAGCGGTGACCATATGCCTCATTTGCCTAGAATTGAGCAGTTTTACCCACTGTGTGGATTATGGTTTGGACAAAGATTATTTGAAATCCCATTTCTGCTGGAATCAGTTTGGGCAGAGGCAGGGGGGAAAAAATGGTGGTTTGATGCAGACATTTCACTAGGTGGCGCTACTGCCAGAGGGGGAGCGAGAAAGCACCAGTTCCCAGCCAGGTGGTTCACCCCAGTGCTCCTAAGATGCTCTTATGCCAGTCTCTTAAATAATCTTAAGGCCTGGACAATTTAGAGAATGCTACATCAGCAATGTGGCAGGACATGGGGCTGTTGCACGCTGATGGAAGAGTGTGTGGTGGGGAGCGCCAAGCCTAGCTCCTCTCTATCACGTAACTCCTCAGCTGTTTTATTATTCTGGAAATGCAGGAAGATTGGATTGGAAAGATGGTGGTCTCCAAATTAAAAAAAAAAAAAACCAAAAAACTTCAAAGACCTCAGCACCTAGTGCGTGAGTGAGGTTATCACGGGGGTGACACAGGGGCCCTGACTTCCAGTCTCTGGATGCTAAGTTGCCCTGGATAAGACACCACCCTGCTCCTTGCTCTACTTTCAGGTTCCAACCTTCCCGGATCATCATGTAAGATATTTCATGCAATTTCAAACAGTGCTTGACCCCCAGGCATGCTCCCCTCGTGTGGCAGTTCAGAGTTCAAAGTCACTCTTCCACCTTGTGGAAGAAGATGCTGATCTTGAGAGGGCTGTGTCTTGGCGGTGCTTGTGGGGAGGCCGAGCTGTTGTGCTCCCAGGGGGAAATCATTCCACAAAAACCCCTGCTCAGGAACCTATTGACCAAGCAGTGGTCTTCACTTCCCAGGGGCCAAGGCTGCTAAACCCAAGCATATCCAGATACTTTTGGCCTAAAAATGGACCCTCGTCAATTCAAATGGGGCCACTGCCTAGGACACAGGACTAAGCAATGGTGCAAGAATGTGAATTTAAAATGACGCAGAGGTTTGTGTGACGGGAGATCCACATTACCCAGCAGGTATGTGACCTTGGCAAGCCTCAACTGTCACATCTGTGAAGGGAGGATCGTCCGTGCTGAACCCACAGGATTAGTAAGCAGGGCCTAGTGAGGTGATGCGTGAAAGCAATCAGCATAGTGCAAGGCACCCAGTAAGGCCTCAATAAATAGCAGCTGCTGCCATAATTGAAGTAATACGTAATGTTATACGCTACATGATGTAACATATGATAAATGATACATGTTGACTTTAATTACGGTACTTTATCCACTCTCTGAAATTGAGTCTAGTCAAACCACCTTCCCAGAGAGGCAACAGATCAAAGCTAGCCCAGAACAGCTAGCTAGGATCCAAGAAAGAGGGTCAGAGCACAGCCAGCACCGTCTCATTACCAAGAAGGAGCAAAGTCAAGTACATCTACCAATCAGCCCAGCCCCAGCCCCAGCTCAGCCTTACCAGCCCCCGGGCTCCTTGGAGACGTTGTGGATGAGGGCGCCTCGGCAGAAGCTCAGCTCATCGCTTCGCTTGGCTTTGTAGTCATACAGAGCTTTCACCGTTCTCTGAGGCTTTCAGGAGAGACGAGAAGGGGAAAGGTCAGGCGGGGCAACAAGAGCAGAAGGAGGTGCTGTATTGGCACGTTTGAATGGTCTTGTTGGCGAGCAGGCAGCTTCAGGCCGAGGATACAGCGCCATCTGCTGGCGATAATCTGGAACTGCAAAGGCGTGGGACTGGGCCGAGTCTGGACGGGTCAAAGCGGAAGACAAAGGCAGACAGGGCCAGGATTGCTCATAAAAGAAAAAGCACCCTTTCAGACCATGCTAAGACCACCAGTCCTCAGTGTTTGTGTTTAACTACCTTCCTGGAAATTCAAGATCAAACCATTCCTGGCCATCGTGGGCCTCACCCGCACTTTTTACCTGAGCCAGAGGCCCCTAACCAGATGATTGCAGGGCTGTGATACCCGCAAGAGTAATGGAGATGGTCCTCCATGAAATTCATCAGCAGTGGTTCGTGCAAGAGCAGACACATGTAAGCTAGAGCTTAGGATAAAATTTGTGCTTTCACGCCTGCAGCTTGAAACTCCAGCAGTGAGTATCCGCACAGCCAACAGGAACTAAGAGGGGCATTGACCACCACAAGGAGCAAGTCTCCAGCCAGACAGAGAGAGCCTCATGTGGAGGTCTTGGGAACTGCAGAGAAATGAGCCAGCCATCCAATGCCCAGGTAGGCATGTGGTACAGCAGAGTGGCTGAGAGGGCACACCCAAGAGCCAGACTGCCTGGGTCCATCTCCACTCCTGCCTCCCCTCCACCTTCCTAACTCTGTGACCTCAGTAGCTACTCATGCAATTATTGAACCCTCTACCTGTCCGGGGATACTAGAATAGCAGTGTACCAAGGGATTCGGTAAAACTGCTCCTGGGCAAGCTCTGGAGTCAGACACGTGGGCACACATTACTACTCTGCCCCTACTCGCTATATATAATCCTGAGACTCTTTCAGCCTTGGTCTCTCTGCGACCATGACATGGGAGTTACTGACTTCATAGGGTTGCTGAGACTACTGCAGGAGGGGATGCATGAACAATGAAAAGAACAAAGACAGCATTCTTTAGTGCTTATTGCAGTCCTAGGACTGCACTGAGTCTGGTATCTACAGTATCACTAATACAGTGATCCTAAGTGGGAGGTAGGATACCCTTTTAGAGAGGAAGTGGAGACACAAAATATCCTTGCCCATAGTCAACCAGGCAGCGAAAGGATGAGCTCACAAAGGAGGTTACCAGTTCATGGCACCCTGCCAGGAGCTCAACTCTACCAGTTCATTCGGCACCCTCCAAATGAAGCCAGCTCTATCCCTGCACCCTGCTTCAAGGTGGGTGCAGGAGTGGCAGCCACATCCTTCTCCATGAAACTCCACAGAGGTCATCACCCAGCACCAGGGCCATCAAAGTCACTGGCAGAGCTAAGAGGGGCACTGATGACTGCCACAAGGAGCAAGTCTTCAGCCAGATGGAAAGAGCCTTATACAGAGGTCTCGGGAACTGCAGAGAAATAAGCCAGCCATCCATTGCCCAGGTAGGCATGCGGCACAGAAGAGTGGCTGAGAGGGCAGACCCAAGAGCCAGACTGCCTGGGCCCATCTCCACTCCTGCCCCCCTCCATCCTAACTCTATGACCTCAAAAACTACTCATGCGCTGTGAACCTCCGGGTCCTCACCTGTGCACCAGGACAGCACCAACTGCACAGGGGTGTGTGGAGGATTAAGGAGCTGCAACATCTAGAGTAACACGGAAGTGCTGTGTGTTGCCGCTGATCCCTATTTCAGCCCTAAGAACATGTCCAACGGAACTAATGCAAAAGTTACCAAAATTTCACATGCAAAGCAACTGATTCTAGGGCTGAATGAATAAAGAGTAGAAACCGCCCACAATTCCTCTCCACAGTAAACACATAGGAATAATTTGCATTTTGGTTGAAGTTCTCGTCTATGTCTTTCCCTTAAAATACACAGTCTAGCAGATGTGACTGAATGGTCATGAAGAAGCCTAGCAATGGAGAAAATCACACATGATGTGGGCAAAGAATAGAAGGGATGGAACATCAAAAACGCAGCAGCTACTGCATCAAGATGGTAGGCCACAGGCAGAATCTTCTTCCTACTTCCAATTTTTTTTTTTTGTTTTACACCATTTTTTTTTCAATCATAACCATAGTCATAGGTTAATTTGGAAACACTGACATTGATATGGCAACTTGTTACCAGATTCAGCATACCACTGTGTTTTACCTGGCTCAGGGAGTACAGGAAGATTTTCTCTACACCCTGGCATAGTTGCTAGGATTTTTAAAATGGGGAGATTTCACATAAAACATCTAGTTTATTGGTATCACTTGAGAAAACAGAAAGCCCAGTCTTCTCTCAGGAAAGGAAGGGATAACTACTCATAGGAAGCATGATGGGCTGTACATGCCTCAGTTTTACCACAGTCTTCACATTCCCTGATGTCGGGCTGATGTGAGGTCATTACCAAGACATTCTTCCCTTCTAAGAACTTTGTCCTATGATGCTAAGTCCCTAACTCCTTTTGCATACAACTCCATGTGTGAACAACTTTTCAAGACTTCATTTCTTGCTGAAAAGGGTTAGCATGAGTCAAGGATTATAAGTCAAAAAAAAAAAACCTGTGAATTTTCAAGCACCTACCAGCAAGGCCCTTCCGATTAGGCACACTAATCATGTGTCAGAGAACCCCGAGCAGAAAATTTGCCATAGTTTCTTCCTCCAAGGGCTCAAATTAAATTTGAAATGAATACAGTACAAAGAGAAGCTGGGGGCCAAAAGCAAAATCCACCCCCATCTGCATGAAACTGCACAGCGTCTGAGGTGGTGAGAGGAGATAGTGCTGGCGTGGCAAGGAGGTCAGTGAAGCAGAGGGAATTTATACACACCACGGGCTCTGTCACCGAGCAAGGAACATCTGAAAGGCTTTTAATTAGAAACTGTTTGGCCCACAGGTGGTTCGTTAAACCTCAGAACATTAGCAAGGCTCGCTAGCATTTGGACCGCAGTCTATTACCCTTTTCCCTGAAACTAGACATCTTGCCAATCATCATTCGTCTCAAAAATCAGCCCACACACTTTTGGCTAAGCTTTCCAAAACTTTCCCTTGTGAGAACTGGGGGTGGAGAAGAGAGTGGGGGTGAAGAGAGTGGGGGTGGAGGTGGTACTTACCATGGAAGGATTGATTTCACTGGGATCTACATACATTCTGCTGACGTCATAGAGGGAGTTTACATCTCTTTCCTGAAAAATAACAGACAAATAAATTCGATCCAGGCACCTGAAACAGTCCTTCCACAGAATGAGGGCATCCTAGAAATGCCCTAACCTTGGGAGCAGAGTAGAAACCCCAGTTTATTCAGGCCTCTGGATGGAGACATAAGTTACACACAAGTACCCCCAAACTTGGGAACCTTACCTCAACATGAGAGAGGCCCCAAATCTGCATACACTGAGCCCTGGTCTCCCCAGCCCCCCAACCACTTGGGCAGCACTAACACCAGTCCAGATGGTAAACACATCCTCTGCTCACTGCCCCATCATGACCCCAGGGTCACCATGGCTGCTCCCCTGCTGGAACAGGCCTCCTCACAGCTCCCCAAAGCCAAGGTGTTGGCTTAGATTGTACCCCATTCAGGAGACCATCTCTGGCCTACCCCCACCCCAATGCAATGGAGCACCAACGCAAAGGGTGCCATCAGAACCCACACACTGCCTGATAGCATCTCATCTCTGAGAGCCCTCCTCTCCAGAACACAAATTCCCCAAGGGTAAGATCTAGAACAGTCCCTGGTACAGAGTTGGCACAATTAGTCTCTCTTCAGTAAATTGGTGACTCTATCTGATAAGAACAGAGACCTTCCAGCAACTCAGAAAAAAAAGCCCTGTTTTACACCAAACAGCTCTGTTAATTCCCAACCTTATTTATTTCTATCCCTCAACTTGGCTGCCTCAATTCCTATCACATCTTCCTTGCTTCGAGGATGCAAGGAAGGGATCCAAAATTGGACACAGTAGACAAAGACCCTGTCCCCAAGCTGCTTATACTCTAGCATGGGGCAGGGAAGGGATACCTCACCACAGGACCTTTGCACCTGCTGTTCTCCCTTCCTTCCTCTACACAGTTGCACAGCTCACTCTTCCCCTCCACTAGTGTCTGCACAAATATCTCCTTTGCAGCAAGCTTTTCCCAGAATCCCCCCTCTGGAAACCACCCCTTTCCCATCACTGTATCCACTCAGCCAGTTTGGTTATCGCCGCACCACAATCACCATCTGACATAAGCTCTGTGTATTTTTTTAGCTTGTTTATTATCTGTCCTTTCCCCATCCCATGTTAGAGTGAGTATAAGCAGCTTGGGGGCCCAGTCCTTGTCTACTATGTCCAATTTTGGACTCCTACATGCAGTACTAGACACGTGGTGGTCGAGGTATTCCATCCCACACCAGCCAGCCACCTACCATATTGTAGCGCTCCAGGAGCTCAGGGGTCACGGGGTAGCGCAGCTTCATCTTGCGGTAGAGCGCGTGCTTCTCATAGTAGCTGACCAGCTCCACCAGGCTCTCAAAGTAGGCGGAGGTGCCCAGCACGAAGTGCCGGCCGTCTCGGTTGATGCGGCAGTGCTTCACCTTGCCCCTGGCCCTGGTAGGGGAAACCACACAACTAAAGTGCCAGATCCTGGCAGTCAGACAGTTATCCAAGCTCCATATGCTAGTGCCCAACCTATAGGGGGCCCCAGAAGCCAACAGGAACACAAGACACCAGGTCTTTCAGAATAGGGACAGCGGGTCCTCGGAACATCTTTGCATTACAACGTTGGTGAGAAAAATTCATGATTCCCAGTGTTTGATGTCTTTTCTCCCAAGGGCTCCAAGACCAATGATATCCATGAGGTCACTGGTGGTTTCAAACTCTCCCCATCAGAGTGAGTGTGTGTGAGGGGTCTATGATGGGGGTTGTCCTATCCAGCGGTTCTCACCTTGCACCCTGAGCTGCCAGGCTGGACTCTGGTCACCCACAACCCTGAACCGGAAACTTTGATCTGGAAAATGAATGCCTTCCAATGACTGCGTAATACCAGAAGTGTTTGGGGTCTTTATTTTGAAGTTTGATATTTGTGTGAACTAACACACAGTAGGAACTTCTGTTTTTGTCAACTAGCCTGTGATCACATGGGTTTTATTATATGTTGTTTTGCTTCAAGTCACAGCTTCCAACAACCCATCAACATGTACATAAGGACTTCCTGTACAGAGCCCAAACCTCAAAAAAATGCTGGAGATGACTCAACACAAACCCCTCTTGTCCCTCCTCCCCAACTACTGGTTTTGACTGTGGGAATCAAACACAGCTAACCATGACTTCCTCTACCAAGTCTGGCCCACTGCCTGTGCCTGTTAATAAAGTTTTATTAAAATACAGACTTGCACATCCGTTTCTATACTGCCCATCTAGCTGAGCAGCTACTTCAGAAGCTGTATGAGGTTCTTCAGGGTTCCAGTTATTTACCCAGTGGCCTTTACAGAAAATTTCAGTCAGTTTCTACTTTAGAACTCCAGGACTTGATGCCTTATCAAGTCTTATCATCTATGATCTAACTAGTACAAAAATGGATTATTTTCCCCTAACGATAGCCTTTTTATTTTCTCACCCATTTGAAATAAGAGGAAAAAAAGCTCTAAAACAGACTCCTCCTTCTAATTAGCTTTTATCAGTGAGAAACATTTGTGAAAATAAGTTTTGACCTTAACTTTACAGCCAAGAGGGCAATTTTAAAGTTGTGTGAAGTGGTTACTATGGGTTAACCATCTTGTAATAAATTTTGTATGTTAGAGACATTTTATTGTTTTAAGAAACAGCCTGTGAAACAATTTCAGAAAGTCTTATAAAAACAAATGCAGCAAGACTTCTGCTTCATAGCTTATTTGCAGTGATATGTTATTGAATTTAAAATTTTGTATAAAAGGAAAACACTGCTGAGTAGGAAAACAAATCACAGAGTGAAACTATAGCATGATCCCATTTGTATATTTTTTAAAATGAGACAGAATACCCACACAAAAAATGGCACATATTTTCCATAGGGACAGCTATATGTATATAAGTACACAGAGTTTCATAAAGCCTAAGAGAGGGAGACACCAGTTAGAAAACTGCTTTCCATCAAGATGAGGATGGAGAAGAGAAGGACCTCAGGAGGCATAGCTTGCACGGCAACCTTTTCATTTTTCACACGGAAAATATAAGTACATTAATATATAAGTATATCACTCAGATGATAATTATGGGATTAAAAATTCATTTTGAAATTTTTTACACCTTGCTGAGGCAGGGAGATTCTGGGGTGCTAGGTCAAGAGGGTGGGTCAGTCCTAGTTCCTTCTGCAGATAACCTCTCTGCACCTCAGTTCCCTGGGCTTCCAGCTCCTGTCTTGTGGCAACAGGCAGGGCCGCTCTTTGTCAGCCACCCCAGGGAAAGTTCTCCGCTATGTGTATGCCCCCCAGAGCCAGTTAATAAGTGGGAGATTGGAAAAATCTAACTCCAGGGTAAAGCCAAGATGAGTCTCCCTGGGAGAAGGAAGAGCAAAAGGAAGACAGGCCAGATTCAGAGTGTGAGCTGCTCCTCCCCCCCCCCCCAAGGTGCTTCCACTCAGTGAACACTACAGCCTGAGGTCTTAGCTTCACCAGGAAGGTCTTTATCCCACGGAGAGATGCCTCATACCTATCACACCCAGACCACTATCCACCTCAAAGTTCCATGTACATTCCCAGAGTCTAGCCTGGTACAGGAGCTATAGTCTTCAAACATGTGGGGGCAGCCCAGGGGGTCCCACCAGACCTGTGCTCCCCACCCCATTCCCTCCCTCACTGCCCCCACTACCTCTGCCACCTTTCAAGCCACAGCACAGCATGCTGCTAAGGTGCCAACTCTCCTGCAAAGGTACCACTTCACCACCAGGGGGGGATCTCCTCCCCACACCTTGCCAAGAGCCAGTTGGTAAAAGAGTAGAACCAGGACACTTTTGACAGTTACTGTGGCACCCAGCAGGTAGGCAGTGAATGGAGGCCAGACACTGGAATAGTGCTTCCCCCCCCCCTTTAAACCACAATGTGATGGACTAAGCTTCGCTGCCAGCAGAAACCAACCTCCTTGTTGAGATTCCACCACCATTTACTGACCACCTACTGCTTCCACCACCAGCCGCTGCAAGGTTAAGAGGGAGCTGGCCAGAAGCAAGAGGAAACTCTCATGAACAAAGAGATGACACCATTCAACCCCATGACAGATCCACTGAGAGCCAGGATTTCATGCCTGTATGTCTGGAGTCTAGCACAGTGCCTGGCACACAGTAGATGCTCAACAGACAGTTAAAGACTCCTAGAAGTTAAAAACCTCAGTTCTCAGGGTGCCTCCAATCTCCTGGGGAAGACAGACATGGAAACATATAAATCAAACAAATGCAGGTGTCCAAGGGGCAGACTGCCGGGGAAACCAACCGAGAAGGGTGAGCCAGGACCAAGGAAGGGAAGGTACAGAAGCCAAGCAGGCACACCAGGGTCTGACGCCACTATAAGCGCCATCAAGGGTGGGTGCAGAGCCAGAGCTCCCGCCCCTCCCATTTTTTCATAAGAGGCCGTTTCAAATTTCAAGAGCAGTTCCTCCACGTTTAACAACAGCACACAGGCTGAGCAAGGTGGCATGCCCGGCATGCCCACAGCCTCTTGTCTGGAACCCACAGCAAAGAGCACAGAGTTGGAGATGGACAAGCTGAGGCTGAAATTCTGACTCAGGCAGGGACTGGACTGCGTGTCTCCAGGTAGATCAGTTAAATGTTCCGGGCCTGTGTTTCCCGACCTGAACAACTGGATCTACTCCACTCACTGGCTAGAATGAAGGTATCGATCAGCCAGAGACTTGGAGGCTGCCTGGTGTCTGGAATGCAGGTATTCTACTAGCTCTTACTGTGCCTCATGGGGAGGACAGACTGGATGAAAATCAAGCATCAATCTTGGGACCCCACCATCCTCAGCCACATGGGACCCCCAAACCTACAGCCAGCTTGAAGCTCGGGGTTTGAGGGAGATGGAGGGACAGTATGATGAGCTGATTCTGAGCACCCCATCCATCCTGCGCTACTGGTGGGAATTAGAGAAATCAGGTGTTTGGGGGTAAATTAAAGTGGAGGCCCCTGTCAGTTCTAGGGATGGCTGACCTGTGTGACCCACTGGCCCTGTTTGGTGGAAGCTGTGGGTGGAAAAAAAACACATCTGTTACCTCACCCTGTGGGCTTCCAGGGCTTCCCGGGTTCAAATCCCACCTCCACCACTTACTGGCTACCTGCTGAAGCAGGGTGCCTGGGCTCGCAGTACCTCGGTTTCCTCCTTGAAATGATCAAGAACACAGTCACCCCAACCCCACAAAGTCAGTGGCAGATGAAATGAGCGAACATACAACATCCTACTGGAGAAAACAGACTAGTGCCCGGGTACTGAAAGCCCAAGTCAGCGCTTCCAGTCACTGTGGTCATCGCTTATGTCCTCTGGGGTAAGCACGCTGGGAGCCTGGCCATCTCCTGTTCAAGCCCACCCAGCCAGGCTGCCCCCGAGATGTCAGCCGACCGCCATGGACGCTCACCTGAAGGTGATGGCATAGGAGTCGTTACCTTCCCGCCTCCGGATCAGGAAGGCTCCGTCCCGGGGGACCCGCATCAGCATGTCCTCCGCCTCTCCGCGGCTCAGCCCGTCGTAGTACCACCTGCGGCAAAGGCGAGGAAGCCGCTGCGTGAGGGCCGCAGTGGAACTGGACCGGCCCCCCAAGGCGCATGCCCAGAGGCCAGCGCGGGGTGACAGCGGCGCCCCACATGCAGACGCTGCTGAGGACCGGACTTTGAAACAGCACAGAGACACAGCCGGCGAGATGCTCACATCTGA
>PVHY01028531.1:0-15129 GCA_004024945.1 Uropsilus gracilis | reverse complement strand
ACTTAAATGGAAACAAGACTGGGAGGCTGGAAATAAACCTGAAAGTTGGTTTTGAAAAGATCAGTCGTCGAGGAACACTCCATCTATGGGGGGGCTGAGAAGTGGAACAAAAATTAGAATGAGAAAGGCAAAATCATACAGAGACACTTAGATAAATGTAAGGGAATGTTTGGTAACAAGTTTGAAAACTAAGAGGAAAAGGATATCCTAACAAAATGTCATGTAAATGATTTAATGTCACCGAAGGAAATAAATAAAACTTCACTGATCATAAGGGACTGATGAAACTCCACCATCCATGAGGCACCGAGACCAGACTTTGGACCAGTAGAGCATAATTCGATTCCTAAGAACTTAGAGATTCAGAAATTTCCAAGTCACAAGCGATTCACAGCCTTGACTAAGGATAGAAACTTCCCCCAAGGTGTACCCGAGTAGTGTTAGGGTTCTGATTGTGATGAATCGCTTGTGGGGAGAGGCTTTATGAAACTGACTTCCTTCTAAAATGTAGACCTCATCTCCCCCCCCCCCCACTTGCTCAGAAATTCTTTTAAGTCCTCCTACAAGGCTTTAAACATTTTGTGTCCTAGGCTCCTTTTTGTAAAAGATACAATCCACATTCTATAAAAATCTTTAAATTTGTAGATTACCAGTGTTCACTGTGTTCTCAAAGTTGTGCAAATCTTACCAGAATCTGATTCCACGACATTTCTTCACCTCTGAATCAATCCTGAGCTTGTTAGCAGATTACCGCATTTCTCCCATCCTGTCCCTTGGTCTCTGCTAACTTCTGATTTAGTCTATGCTTTATAGAAATATCTGTTCTGGACATATCTGGTAATTGGAGTCACAATTACATGTATTTTCTTTTCTAGTTCATTTCCTTAGAATAGTATTTTTTTGTTATGGCTATTATGAATAATGCCATCCTGTATATACATCCATAATTTTTGTGTGAACATGTTTTCATAAATCTTGCTCTATACCAAGTAATAATCTTGGGTACATGGCAATACTGTTAAGTACTTGGGAAACTGACACCCTGTTTATACCATTTACATATCCAGCAATTGTGTGTGTAGCTTCTGATTTCTCATTCTTACCAATGAATGACAGAAGTCCTGGGGAACTAGTAATGAGCCTTGGTGGGTCCTCAGCCAGCTTAAGACTGCAGGACCAGACAGCAGCAACAGACTTATTGACATAGCGAGCTGAGAAAGGAGATGCTTACCTACTCTGTATGGTGCATGTAGTTTAAAGCTGAGCATTCAACCAGTCACTGCAGGGGCAAGTGGCATCTTAGCAGAAGCAGCAGGAGCAGCGGTGGCAAGATGGCGGCCGGCCCACTCAGCATAGGGAGCCAGAGTGGACTGGAGTGGGCCGGAGTGTACCGAAGTGGGCTGAAGTGGGCCAGAGTGGGCTGGAGTGGGCCATCTACTGAGACTGGAACTCAAACCAGGAGCCAGACAAAGGGCTACTTGACTGAGGGCAAAAGTTGGACTGGAGCAGCCCTCTCTGGGAGCCCTCCCATACAGTCCACCAGCCCAGGCATGCGGGAACCTGAGAGCAAACCTGCCTAGATGAGCATTGCCCAGAGGCACGTCATCTTCCACCACCATGTCCACCTAAACTAGTTCTGTGTTCCAGCTTTAAAACTATCATGGCTGTTCAGCCTCTCCTAGTCCCTGCAGGCCTCCTTCAGAATGTTAAGGGTGGGCTTCCACAGAGTTGGGGGAAGAAGGGGTGGAGGGAGTTTCCTGACTCCAGAGCTGTGCTGCCAGGGCATCTCACCAGGAGACTGCAGAAGGAAGCCCACCAAGAGTTGATGGAGCTGGCAGCTGCTTACTGTTGGCCAGGTACAGGGAGCACTGCCCAGAACTGCCTTTTCCTTAGTCTCCAGGAATTCAGGCCATTAATTGGGAGGCTGTGGTGGGAACCACAAGGACATGAGCTAGCACCCCCAAGCCCATATTCTGCCGCCCTTCCCTGCATGAGAGGGAACGAGTGCAAGTCAGGCTGAGACCCCAGCACTCTGCTGTGGGCCTCAGCAGCCATTCTGACCTGTAGGAGGTGGTGACCGAGGTTGCCCATCTGACCCCAGGGCTCTCATTATCTGATTTTGTTTTTTATTTATAGAGTAACCTTGGTTTAAAGGCTGTATGATTTAAGGGAATAGGCTAATAGCTCCTTAGATGTATGTCACCACCCTGACTCCTCCATCCCCATTCAAGGACCTAAAGTCCTTCGGTTCATAATCCTTTGGTTTTTATACCAAGATATTTCAGATTTGTGGGATTATAGGAAAAAAATATTGATCCCTTATCTCTTTCATTCTCTCTCTCTCTCTCTCTCTCTCTCTCTCTCTCTCACACACACACACTCATGTCTTACCCCAAAATTTCTGAAACTCTTTTGACTTCCTAAGAGATTAAGGCAACAGGACTGTTTTGTTTGTTTGTTTGTTTTGTTTTGTTTTGTTTTTGGAATTCTAATACTTGGTCATTGGTTCTGGTTCATAAGACAGGGCAACCAGAATTAACGTAATCCTAGAACTGAAGCACAGAGCAAGAGAGGGGGAGGAGGGAAAAATCAGGGGAGGGATGGGCACAAGAGATTAGGATGGTTCATGGGTGTTAAGGTGGTAGGAGAACCTTGGGGTAGATATGATATATATGTACAATTAATTTTTTAAATTTTTATTTACTTATTTATTTGTTTGTTTGTTTGTTTGTTTGTTTTTGGAGATTAGGTCTCTCTATTTTTGCCAATGGAACTGCAGGCTCACATTTCCTGGGGTCCCACAGACTCAAGCAATCCCCAGCCTCAGCTTCCCAGATAGCTGGAATTGCAGGCACGCACCACCATGCCCAGCTATTTTTTGGAACAAGGTCTCGCTACATTGCCTCGAGTGGGGCTGGTCCCTGTTTCCCACCGTGGCTTCTTAGGCTGATGCTTACAGGCATGCACCACCATGCCCAGCTAAAAAAATAAAATTATTCTAAAAAACCCCCACAAAATTAATATAATCCCAGGATGATGAATATCTTTTGTACTTTTGTTAATGGTTAACCTTGAAATGGTTATGTGAATTTTACTTAAACATTGTGTGTATATACGTGTGTGCACATGTAGGTTCTTTTATGTTACAGCCAGTCAGGTTTGACCATCAGACAATAAGAGAGATGCAGTAAAACAAAATTTATGATACAGCTCCTAGAGAGGAGGTCACTGCAGGTCACACAGGGATGCATGGAAGTCCCAGTTTGGACAGGTGGCAGAATTCAGGAATGAGAAGAGAGCTGCTGCTGTCATGCTCATTATCACAGTGGGGAAAGGGAAGCAGTGCAGAGCATAGAGCTTGGGGTTGACTCATCTGAGTACTTTCAGTGGCTTCTAAGTCACAGGGGGGTCTCCAAATGCCTGACACCTGATCCTGGAGTGATCACAGTAGAGAAACATTGCCAGCTGGATGTAGAGGTCAAGGATAGGAGGTGTGGCTCTGGACCAGTTTGCAAATCAAAGGCAGTTTTGTTCAGGACTGAGTCTTTTGCTGCCTCTGATTGGCTGGCCCAGGAAGGCAAGTGTCTCCCAAATTAGAAAGGGTGTATTTAAAAGATGTCAAAACAATGTACTATACAGAAAATGAAAATAAAATATTTAATAACAACTTGAGAAAGAGAACCTACTATATTCTAAGTTCTAGGAATGGAGCACGGTTCCCAGAATCCCTACACTGCTGGAGCTCAAATCTAGTTGGGGGGACAGGAAAACAGGAAACAGAAAAAGAGGTAAGATCAACTTCTGATAGTGATGTGGACAGGAAACAGGATAGCAGGTCAGGTGTTTGAGCATACAGTAGAGGTGAGGAAAGGTATTTCAGTAAGGCAGTCAGAGAAGGCTCCTGAGGAGGGAGCATGAAGTACACACAACCCCAAGGGAGTAGCCCTATTGAGAGAAGGTATCCAGGGAGAGTAGAAGGCATTCCAAAAGGTTGTGCTGGGGGTTTATTGAGATAGAGATAATAGCAAGATACTAAGGAAGACATGAAGAAGGGGAACTGAAAGCAGTACCAAGGAAACCAGGACACCAGGACTGGCAAGGAGCAGGTTTAGTAGTACCAGTACTGAGCTAGTGGATTCATATCCAAAGGCTGAGTACCCCTTACAGGGAGTTAAGGGTTTATATATACTTAACATCCTTTGGTATTCTGGGTGGGATATCACTGATGGTAGTAGAAGGCCTGATATGGCAAAGACAGAATGAGAAACTGGGTTGCATGCCAGTAAACTGAGTCAATAAGTCAGGGTTAGTTTATCTAGACCCCTAGGCTATATATTTTAGGTTACTGGTCTTTAGTATACTTTAGATTATCATGCTTTTACCTGCCCATCATATTTCAGAACTAATGGGGACCACACCTACAGGCTTCATGGACTCAGACAGGCCTTTAGGCATTGTTCTAAATTTAATAAAACACTGAAGAATTAAGAGCTCAGATGTCACAGGCCTCTATGAAGCATAGTTAATGGGGGCACTATTTACCCCTTTATGAACCCCCCCACTCCAGTGAAGGCATCTCCTTGCCTTTGCAGATGCTACACTCCTCAACACTCAAGACTCACAGCAGACATTGCTAAGCAAACACTTCCTCATTAGCACAAAGCTCTAGAATCCTCTGTTTGGGACCCCAGACAAGTCTTCATCCTCCTCACTTACCTGTGAGAGGCCATGTATTTACTATCATTTTACCCTTGACCCTTGACCCTTCCCTTGACCCTTTACCCTTGACCCTTCCCTCAGACAAGGACATACAGCGCTGTGTGACAGTGATCTGGTGACACAGGGTTGGAGCAGACCTGATCAGTTCTTTATTGGGAAGGGGATGCAGTCTGTAATCCGACACATCTGTGATCCCAGAAAGATCTCAAGTTCAAATCCCAGTTGCCTTGAAGTGACTTCGTAGCTACCACGAAGAAAACCCCGGGTATGGCAGTTATGCCAACGCCAGTATGCCTGGATGATGCGGGCAGCATTGAGCAAGCGGCAATAACACTGGCGGATGTGCCACATACGGAATAAGGACTGCAATTTGACCACTGCCCATACTTGCCTCACATAGCATTGCAATGCCACCCGTCGTCTCCTCTCCAGCAGCTTTGCCAGCACCACCCTCCACCAGCTCTGGATGACCCAGGCATTGAGGGCCTTGTACAGCAGCATCCGGCGCACCAGGGCGCCCCGCCACCAGGCCTGGATCCTTATGGCACTGGCTTTTGGTCCTTCATTTGTAGGTTCCTTTTTCTTTTGAGGGTGTGATTACATGAAAAAAAGAACAGACATTCAGGAAACTTTCCCCACCCACTTCAGCCTGAGAGCGTATTAGGAAGTATTCCTGTTCCTTTGTCAACGAAGACCCCTTCTTCAGAAGTTGAGGGGTATTGAGCAGGGCCCTGATTGGAGCATAGGGCCAATTAGTATCCTGTGTCTGCTAAATTGATCTTGTGAATCTTGTGAATCAGGCCTCCGTCTGTGACATGGGACGTGCTTGCCCTGGTTGTCACCTGGCTCTGTGGGCCTGGTTCATCGGACCAGAACAAGAACATTCTATGATGTATGGGTCAAAGGACTAGCATGTTCCCCTGGAATCATCACCTGCCTGGGGTCCTTATCCCTTCCTTCAGAACCACCCACAGGCTGCAGAAGTCACATCCTTTGCCAGCTGTCATGCCTGACTCGAGTCATATCTACAACCTGCTCTGTCAAGTCATAATTATAAAATTTCCTCACTCCACATGGTTTGGGTATCTGTTCATTTATTTCTCACCATCACTTCTTTTTCACACCTTAAACTTTAGTTAACTCACACAGATGCCCATAGGTGTGCACACATATTCCCACACAATCTATACTTGGGTTTCCTTTGCATGGCAATATGTTCCCCAACACACAGCCCTTACCACCCCACTCCCCAAATTTGCATGGAATGACCCCCATTATCAAGGTTTCTCCCTTCTAAAACTCTGGAGGAAAGTCTTTGTGTCATGGTCACCTACCTAAGATCTGAAAGGAACTAGAAGAGAACAGTCAAGGACAACAACCCCACTCACTCCAGTTCTGGATGAGGCAAGCACCCACGCGCTTATGCAGAGCTCACGTCCCAGGCTCTGCTGATGGTGTTGTTCCTGACTATTAGTCACCTACAGCACCATCTTTCACTCACAGCTGATAAATTCCACGCTATTGCCAAGGCAAGCGAAGGCAATACACTACCCCTGGGTGACATGAGTTGGAGATTGTGGCAAGTTAGAGTCACCCTCAACCTCAAGGGTCTCCATTGACTGACCTTTATGAAAGGAAATGGGAGTGGAGACCTTGGCTTTTCTTTCTTCTTCACTTTTGTTTCATTAACTTTCTCTGTGGTGACTTGTGATTGGGCATGTTGCTGTAATCAGAGTTTAGAAAGGAGAGAATTGGTCAGGTTTTTTTCCTGTAAAACCCTTTGCAAGTCCACTGCATTCCCAAATTTTTGGTCTTCCTGAGACCTTCTTGAGCTAACTGAAAATCCACTTCCCCTGCCTGCAACCTTGGGTGGATTTACTTTCTTACACAGCATTGAATGCCCTGGCCTTGGAAACAGATGGTTCAAATCCCCTCAGGTCTACAATGCTCTAAAATACCATAACTAAGACCTAGAAGTCTCCATTATTGTCAAGTTATACCTTCCTTGAGACCCATACAGGTTGTTGTGTGTATCAAGTAGTTCATTCTTTTTCATTGCTAACTAGTAATTCATGGCGTAGATGTGTCATGATTTGTATAAATCACACACCATTTGGGTTGTTTATGCTTTGCTGGCTATTACTCTACTACAAAATTTTTGTAGTATTTCTCCTGCATACTGGAACCTGTGTGTGAACCCCACCGAGAGCCCCATTCTCCCTGGGATGCAGCAGTGCAGCATGGTCCCTGAACCTTGGTCCTACACTACAATTTGAGTCTAAGCCACCAACTGTTCCATACTTGGGGCACCAGACACCAAGTGCAGGCTTTAAGCCACATGTGCCATGCCTTTGTGTGACTGGGACAACAGTCAGTACTACCTATCCACAAGCAGTGATGGTTCAGTGTTGAAGCTGGGGTGAGCCCACAATACCACCTAACTGTGCATCATAGTTACACACCTTGAACAAGTCAAACCATTGTGTTGCAGCTGAACCAGGCCAACAATAATACACAATGTGTTGTCCCACCAGATTAGGTAGGCTGGAACAACTGACACAGGGAGGTGCAACTTAAGTGGCCTAGTTTGGGTGGTCAGAGGGGACTGCACTCCTAAATACATAGAGCACTACCTGGACAAGGCCAATATTCCAGAACCAGGAAAGGTAGAGGAATTGCCTAATAGACTGAGGCAAACACAAAGGATCAAGCAAAATGAAGAATCAGGGAAACCTGCCCCAAATGAAAGAAGAAGGAAAATCCCCATAAAGGACATGGAGATGAGTAAACAGAAATGGAGATGAGTAAACTACCTGATGAACCATTCAAATTAATGGTTAAAAGACGCTCACAAAATATGGGAGAAGACTGTAAGACTTAAAAATTTAGTTAAGTTTCACACAGAAGTTACAGAGCGGAAGAATGCAATAATAGAACCAAAAATCCAACAGAACATCCAAACATCAGACTGAAAGAATTAAAATAGATAAGTAATCTGGAAGATAAAGCAATAGAACTCACACAGAGTGGCAAAATGAAAAAAAGAATTGAAAAAAGCAAATGTACAGTAAGAGCCTTCTGGGATATTTACAGGAAGAATATTTACATTATAAATGAATCTTCTTATTCCTTAATTTGGAGAAGAAAACAGATATCAGTGCAAGAGGCTCAGAGAGTTCCAAATTAAAAGAACCTAAGAGATTTACATCAAGACATATTATAACTAAAATGGCAAAAGAGACTTTTAAAAGCAGCAAGAGAAAACAGTCTGTCACACCAAAGGAAGAGTCTCCAAGACACTCTAGATCAAAAGAGAGTGGTATAACATAATCAAAAAATTGAAAGGAAGACAATTTCCATCCTAGTATTCTATACCTGGAAAAGCTAACATTCAGAACTGAAGGTGAGATGAAGAATTTTCCCAGACAAGAAAAACTAAAAGAATTCATCACCACTAAACCAACCCTGAAAGAAATGCTTAAGAAAAGGCAATAACTAATATCAAGAAAACACAGGTTAAACTAAAGTCTCACCATAAATATATGTTGTGTATGTATCTATATATATGTGTGTGTATGTGGTGTATGTGTATGTACGTGTATATATATTTGGAGTTGGGTCAATCAACTATAAAGAAAGCATGAAAGTGAAAAAAATAATAGATGTAAAATTAACTAAGGATTCAATAATTAAGGGGTACATATAAAGATGAAAAATGAGACAAAAATATAAAGTGTTGGGTAGAGGGCAAAATGTAGTTTTGGAGTGTGTTCAAACTTAAGAAGTTACCAACCCAAAATAGAAAATTATACACACAGATATGTGTGCACATAGATACACATCATGCATGTATTCTGGAGCTTCATAGTAATCGCGAAGCAAAAACTCAGAGTAACTACATAAAAGAAAGTGAAAAGGGAATCAAAACATGTCACTAATGAAAGGCATCAAGGGAAGAGAAAAAGACTGGAAGATAGAGGAAACAAGAAAATATCCAGAGAACAATGAACAAAATGGCAATAAACACATACTTATAAAAAATCACCTCAACGTAATGCTCCAAGCTTTCCAGTCTAAAGATCGTTGCTAGCCTCCTGATGCTGCCTGTGCGTCCGATTCCCTAGCCGTCCGAGCTCCCTTGCCAACAGGGAGCTAAAGGGGTGAAGGATCCTGGATAAGCCCCCTAAGCTGGGCAAGCCTTGGAGGGGGGACAAGGTTGGGGGTTTGGTGGCCCCACCTACCAGCGGATGGCTGCTGCACAGGGCAGCCATCTGTAGCCTGGATTGGTGGAGCCATGTTACCCCCTGCTCCTAGCCCAAGGGGAGCATGGAAGGGTGCAGGCTCAGCCATCTGGGCCCTGTCCCTTGAAGGAAGGTTCTGGCATGGGGGCAGGGAAGGGGTTTGAGTCCTGTCCACCAGCAGGCAGCCTCCTGAGGTACCGGCATGGGCAAGAGGTGGGGGAGCCCTTTCCAGTTTGCTCTCACTCCAGCTAAATTTCAAGAGGAGCAAGAACATGTGTAACACAAACCCCATCATAGAACAGGTAAGGGATTAGGCAAAAATCCAGATCACAAGCCTGAGCTGGACACAGCAGATGGACAGCCAAGAGAACCAGTGCATGCGAGATAAGAGAAACAACTGTAGAGACACGATGTCACATCATGATGTGCACCTATGCACTCACCTGACCTGGAAGACGCAGGACCTCATTTCGGAGATGCCTTCCAGGAGAGCAATGCCCCCTCCCACACTACGGGAAAGGAGAGGAAGACCAAAGATGGGGTAATCGGCCCCACATCAAAACTGCAAACTGAGACAGAGGAGATGATCTACAAAGGCCATTCACATATGCCTGTATCCACAGAGAAACTTCTTCACTGACACTGGCTGGGGGCGAGACCCCCTAAATCTGACACCAGAGCCATAAGGTAAAGCAGCAAAGCAGTGGAGATGAGATTGGAGAAGACGGCCTGCAGCAAGAAAACATGGACAGATCACAAATGAATACAGACTGGCCGCCCAACGCAAACTGAAGACCGAAAACCTACCAGCAAGGCTCGCCTGGTTCCAACAACACAGTCCCTCACCCAGTGAAAGGACACTGCCCAAGGAAAGAAAGAGACTAATGGACTCAGCACAGACTAATAAACAACAAAGATTGGGGTTCAAGAGAATGGAAGGGGCACAGAGGGAGGAGGGTGGGGGTATCCCAAAAACCACTTACAGAGGTTGTGACCTAAAGAACAAAATAAATAATATTAAAAAAAAAAACAGTTGCTGAATGAATAAAAGTGTAAGATCCAACTATGTTTACAAGAGAATCTCTTCACAGATAGGGACACACATAGACTGACATGAAGGGGTGATAGTGATTCATAGTTGGGTGGAGTGACAGTTGAATAAGTTCATCTGGATGATTCTTCTGTTCTTGGATCTATTAAAAAATATGTGGTCAGTTGGCAGGAGATCTGGGGGTTGGTGGTTTGAGAAATCCTCATCAGAGATGGCTCATCTTTGTCCCAAGTCATCTCTCATACAGCAGTCTTCCTTTTTCACATGGTGAAAGGCTCTGTAAGACATCTAAAATCCCAGAGTTGGAACTGGCACAGAATCACTTCAACTGTGTACAATTGGCCAGAGAAAATCACAGGGAAGCATAAGTACAAGAGGATGTTAGTCTCCATCTCTTCATCACCACCACAACAACTTTACATTGCAAAGGGGCATGGATACAAAAGGGAAGGAATGTTGGTGGATTTACAATCCCTTGGCCAGTACAGTTTCTGTGGTGCTGAGGTGAGAAGGGAGAAGCAGAGAGGACATGTAATTAGAATGTGTTCCGGAGAGAGTGGGAAGAGTAGAAGTGATGCCAGGATGTATTTTGCCATGAGGAGATGCAAATAGTAGGTAATCAAAGATGAAATTTTTAACGAGGAAGTACATTTTGTATTGTGATGGGAGTGATTTGATGAAAAGGTAGACAAATTAGAGAAAGAAATGAAACCATGGGTGGTATCATTGCAAAGGTTAAGAGGTGACAGTGGACAACAGAAATACAAAAGCACAAGACCAAAAGGTGGGGATGGCCTTGAGTGGGGCAAAAATAACTCAAGGCAGTCATTAAGTATGGCCCAAATGACATTGAGATGGTGGAAGGATGGAGGTTCACTTGCCATTTTTCAACTTAGTGTGTGGTGATATCATTTGAGGTCAAAGGAAAAATGGGAGAATTTTCCATTTGAAGAGAGAGGAAAGAATATGACATTTTCAGTATGGACTTACAGATAAGTTTATGAGAAGCTTGTTGATGGGCCTGAATAGAAGCCAGTCACACAATATAGTCATTTGTTTTTCTTCAAGGAAGTTCAACTCTTCTTGTTCAGGATAAAGGTGAGGGTTGGTTTCATCCAAAAGCAGACAAGAAGGAGGTCGATGGAGGTAAAATGGCAAGAGAATGTTCAAAGGAAATGGAGTGTAAGTTGGAGATCAAAGGAGTGAGCGCCATGGTCTGAGTGCGGCGGAACATTGGCAAGGTGGTTCATGAGTGTCCTATTTAGGACTAGAGAAATTTGAATTGATGCATTAGAATCAGTGACTCTAAAAGAGGGGAATGACAATTTTTTTCTATAAAATTTCAAATGGTAGGCATTTTTTTTATAGTGGAAAAGACAGAATTATTGGAATACATTGCTAAGAGCTGCAGCAGGCAAGACACGAGAGGTCCACACCACACCAATAGCAAAAATTTGAGACTTGATGTCCATTCCATACATTTTCTGCCTAACTGCAGGTGATGGCTTTCTGACCTAAGGATAGAAGGCAAACGACAGACCCTCGAATGATTGTTATCAGCACTGTTGCCGGAGCAGTTATGGTTGATGACAGAGACCAGGGCAGTGCTGTCTCAAGTGTGGTGAGCATCTGTGACCAAGTTAGAAAGTACAGAGGTTGAGAATGAGCACTGAGAGACTGTTAGAGGAAACTGAAATGGTAATTTCTTGTGTCCTAGCAGTTAAAAATAAATGCACATGTATGCCTTTACCATTTATTTTTCTCATCATTCACGCTTGTTATTTCACAAAAGAACTGGTCTATGATGGACCGGACATTTAAAAAGCATCCCTCTCCCACAGACACCTTGCAAAGCAGTGATCTGCAGTGCATGCACAGGAGTAGGAAAGCCAGGATGAAGCTAGATTCATCAGAGGTTCAAGGCCGGGGACCCAGAGGGTCACCTGGTCCCTTGAAGTCACCGGGAATGGCATCCTACACAGGTGGAGTGGGTATCAGTGGGGTATTTGTGCTCAGAACCCAGGAGAAGCAAGTCCTACGGAGGGAGTATGGAACCGAGCTGACTTCCTTAAGGTCATGATGTCAGCATGCTGGATAGCAGGAGGTTTACAAAGCTGTGTGCCCGGTCATCATAAGGCTGGTCTCCTGTGCTGTCTCGGGTCTGCAGTGGCCCCAGGAAAGCCAGTGCATGCCTGATTTTGGGCTGAGTGCTTGTCATGGAAAGCCAGTGTGAGCAAGCAGCAGCTGGCACCCTAAGCAGGCAGAGCATGGTTTCAGAGGCAAGCCTCACAAGAGGGGGTACCTAGAGTCTCCCAACTGCCTGTGGTACGTGGACTGCAGCAAGGGACTCCTGGCTCTGCGTGAGTGCGGACAGCCTTGCACGGCCGTTTCCGGTTTGGATTAAGGCAACGGCATGTGGCCCCATCAGAAGAACAGGGACCACAGGCCCTGAGGGGTAGCAGTGAGAGGCACTTTATTGAAATCTTTCCCCAAATGGAGGCGCAGGGTCTGAATCGCTGGGGTCGCCACGACATGGGAGTCACTGAGACACATCGCACCTGGTCAGATATTTATTAGGGTGATGGAGTAGTTCTCCACCCTGTAGTGTTTTCAGATAGATAGGATTTCCACATGGAACTCCAGCTGGGTGGAAGTGCTTTTGAATCGTGCCTGTAAAACCTCTTCCGTGGGGAAGGCGAAGCAGCTAGGTGAGGCCTGGCGTATACAGACAGCTTTGCACAGCTGACAGTAACGCTGATGGCACTCCCACATGCGAACCAGGGACTGCAGCTTGACGACAGCCTGCTCCTGGACTATGTAGCTCTGCAGCAGGATCTGCATCTGCCTACGTGTCCGTTGCCACCTGGCTGCCCTCCACCACTGCTGAATCATCCAGACCCTGAGGGCAGCCACCAGCAGGATCCTCCGCACCAGGGTGCCCCGCCACCAGGCCTGGATCTTCTTGGCCGCCTTGACTTTTGCTGCATGTTGCCGTCGTTGTTGTCGCCGTTGTTCTTTTTCTTCTTCTTCTTCTTCTTGTTTTGCAATAAGCAACTAACCGAGCAAAGCAGAGGACTCCCAATGCGACTGTCACCATCAGCCACTGCTCTGGTGTCTGCCACGATCCTCTCAATAATCAGCTCTCCCTGCTGGGCCTAAGGGCCCAGAGGCCCTGGGTAGGGTTTTACCTCTCCTTCTGTCTTTGTGGCCATGGACACAGCTACTCACCATAGTATTCTCAGCTATGAAATGGGAATAGGCTTGCCCTGTGGTCTTCACAGGTTTGTGGAGCCAGTAGGAACACTTTCTGATCCAGAACACCCATCGTGGATGAGAGGAACCCAAGAGTCCACATGCGAATTGGCCTCTGCTTTAAGCATCTCAGGTCAAGTTCAAACCCATGATGCTGCTTTCTGAGGCTTATGACCTGCCCTGCCCTGATCTCACTTCCTTTGACTCCCAATACTACCTCTCAATCACCCCCATATCCTTCTAGATCTCACCTGCCCCTTCTTCAATGTCTAGTTCCCCCATGATGTACCCGACCTTCCATGAAGCCTGTCTGTGCTCTGACTTCCCAGCCCTGCATGCCCTGTCATCAAGGATGGAAGTTTATAGGGCAGGGGAGCAACGCTGGGTTGACTCCTGTGGAAACAGACATGAGTTGACCACTTCCAGGAACTCAGGGCTCAAAGGGTCAATGAATTGTGGGTTCTCTCATGCTCCTGGGCCCCACCTACCTTCTGATTCTCTTTCTCTGCTATTTCTTCTGCATCATCATTAGGTACTTCATGCCCCTGCAATCAGAATGTAAAGAGAAAACATACATAAGAATCAGCCTCTGTGCAAAACCTTCAACCTCAACTCTGCATTCTTCTCCTGGATGATTTGAAGTCCTGTAGGGCTTCCTTTCATCATGGGGCAGCTCCCCACCCTCTGAGAAGGAGGTGTCTAAGTCTTACACAAAGTACAGTGCCCATAGTCTGGGGGGCAGTGGTTCAGGTGTTCACACCCCTTCAAGATCCTGCTCCATTGGCTCTGGCAGCAGCGGGAAGGGTGGAGGGGGAGAGACAGGCATGATGTCACAAGGGCAGCTATGACCCATGGGCCAGGTGACCTTTTCCAAGCTCAAAGTGCTGGGTAAAGGAAGATGCACCTGCCCCTTTCTCTTCTGCCAGGGCAGCCCAAGTCTTCATAGAATCATGGCCTCTTTGAGTCAATCTCACTCCCAGGAAAACCTCTGCTCCCCACAGCCCTTGGAACCCCCCACCCCATCATCACCACTGAGGAGAGCAAGTCACATTGTATAAAGAAAAGTGCTGGGTTCAGGTTGCTCCTGTGCCTTCCTGTCTATTCTTCCCAGGTGTGTCTCCTCAGTGGGTGGGAAAGGCTTTCTTTTAATGGAATCACTGTGAGTATGGAGGGTCAGCAGACGGGTCAGGATGGAGGTATCTCAGGCAATTTCGACTCATTCCCTTCAGGTTTTATAACCCCCCACACACACCCCCACCACTGCTTCTGAAGCTGCTTGACATTTAGCAATCTTTATATGTATATGTTCCTTTAGAGAAACAAGCCCTCCCATTCTGCGTCTGAAATCTAGTGGGCTGGTGGAATTTCCAAGCATGAGTCATTCCCAGGGGATATGTCCCCTCCGCACAGTAGATTCCTCTGGTGCTTACAAATTATTCAGGCTTGCTTCCAAGACCAGCCATCTGCTGGTGTCCCCACCATGTCTGCTTCTTTAGCGAGTGCTGGGGGAGCTTCCCACAGGTCGTTGTAAATCACTGACAAGGCCTCTTCAGCTCAAGGCATTGTCCATCGACCTCCCACTATGGAGAATGAAGATTTCACCTTCAGCCTCATCTGGACCACCCCACTCTCCCCTCATCTTCCCCATGAAGTCATGTGCATTTAGGTCCGTGACCATGTCAGGGCTGCTCACAGCCAAGCTGTCAGGCTCTCAGCTTCCCCTTCTCTTCCTGCACAGCTTCACAAGGCTCTTGCTATTATGAAACATTTAAATATGTGCAAAACAGCAGATAATGGGCTCCCTCTGTCCCCCTGATCCAGTATCAACCTGCTTTTCTCCTCTCTTCTCCACCAATAATTTACTTT
>PVHY01028530.1:0-15087 GCA_004024945.1 Uropsilus gracilis | reverse complement strand
ATAAAGTTTCCAGATGTAATCTATCTGCATTGTGAGATGAGGCATTCTAAATCTCTCTCTTAAAAATAATACAATCTGTCAGGTTTAAAATCCCTCAAAGCAAAATACAAGTTACATTTACATAATCTAATAACAATTACTAAGGTTTTACTTTCTGAATAATTTCATCACTAGGTGAAGATGTTCAAATTCCCATGAAAAAACACTCTGATTGTCAAAAGTAAACAATAAAACATTGAAAGAAAATAAAAATCAAAGCTTCTCATAGCACTGCTAACAGACAAGAATGCTGATCAGAACAGGGTAACTCCTCTGCCCCTCCTGCCATGTGGAACAAAGCAACTTCATTCAAACTACCACATACATACACCATCAGCTTTTTACCTTTCATTCCAAGTTCAAACTTTTTCTACTACTTGCCCTCACCATATTTTTCCTCCCAACACATTTACTTCTCTTCTCATCCTTTTCTTCCTTCCCTTCCTTTTTTCTCCCTCTCTGTTCTTTTCCCATTCTGTACTGCTCTTGTTTCCTGACCTTTCTTCTATCTCCCATCCCTTGCCACCCAAAGGCAATATGAATGCTATAAACTTTGGTCCAAGATAAAGGGTGATTACTTTTTTGGTTTTTTTTTTAATTATTATTACTTGTTTTGAGAATATTATTTTTTAAACTTAAAAGTGGGTGCTTTGTACAATTCTTTTTTTCACTAAAAGTTTACCTATTTTGTATATGAATATATATGCATGTGTGTGTGTTTGCCTACTATGTTCACAATGTTTCTCCTGGAAAGAAAAAGGGGAGACTGTTCTAGGCTTCCATTACTATGTATAAGTCCTCTCAAATCAGCTTGAACTCAATTATTCCCTGGATATACAGGTGACCGTAGGTAGAATAATGTCTTTTTTCTTCTATTGCAGAATGTATGCTGAACTCCCTAGGGTGAACTCTCCAAGGCAAAGCAAAAACTATCACTCCATCCAAAAAAGGGGCTGATGAATCCTTACCAGGTGAACTAAAACTGGACTGTCCATCTCTTCTCCATGAAGCAACCCCCAAAAGAGACCAAGGTGATAGAGAGAAAAAGTGAGTGTCCACTAATGGGTTCATGGACAAAGAAAATGTGAGATTATCTATCTATCTATCTATCTATCTATATCTCTCTTTCTACCTACCTACCTACCTACCTCCTATGTATTTTGTATGTATTGTCATACACTATATAATATAATGTAGTCAATGATGGAGCACATATACAATAGTGATCCCAATATAGTCTAGGGGTGCAGTAGGATATACCATCTAAGTTTATGTAAGGATACTTTATAATATTCCAAAGTAATGAAATCACCTAATGATATAGTTCACAAAATGTATTCCCATCATTACATATTGCTTGGCTCTACAATGGAAAATTACTCTATCATAAAGAAGAAGGAAATCTTACCATTTGTGACAATATGAACCTTGAGGCCAATAAACAAAATAAGTCAGATAGAGAAAGACAAATACCACAGTATGTCACTTACATGTGTAGAATTTAAACAAACAAAAACTAACACATAAAGAAAATAGAATGATGGTTGCTGGAGGCAGGGGGTCAAGGGATGGGCAAAATGGGTAAGGGTGGTCAAAAGGTACTCATTTCCTGTTATAAATAAGAACTGACAATTTAAAGTACAGCATAGTGACTAGAATTAATAACTCTATTTTATTTTGAAAAGCTGCTGATTATGGAAAGTTTTCATCAAAAGAAAAAAATTTAACTGACCGTATGGTAATGGGTATTAATTAGACTTATTGTGATCATTTCACAATCTCTACAAATCATATTACTATGACTAATATAATGTTATACACATTAAAAGCTAACAATTCAGTAGGTACTTTTCTACCTTTTCTGGATAATGGGCACTAGATAAGTGCCAGCACTCAGCTGGAGTGCTGATCTAGACAAAAACGCTGCCTCTCTGAAAAAAAAGCATTTGGAAGCTGCTTTCTCAGGACAAATTAGTAGCTTCAAAAAATAACAAGTCTGGGATTTGTGACATTGCTAGACCTCCCAGTTCCCAGAAGATAAGGATCTAAATAGGAATAGCAAATGTCAACAACTTTTTGTTTTCACCAGTGCAGAGACAATGTCATATAGATACATGAACTGGACCCACTATCAGGATTTTCTTTGTAGAAATTTTTAAAATGTTTCATGTTACCTCTTTGCAAACTGTATATAATGTTCACTGAGAAGCAAAGGATCTTTCCCAGAACTCTCTGGAGGTTGTTCCAGACTTAAGCCTGTCTTGATTCTTTTTCTTTTTCTTTTTTTTTTTTTTTTTTGACTAGGTTTCACTATTTTTCCCCGTGGAACCACAGGCTCATGTTGCCCGGGGTACCACAGACTCAAGCAATCCCCAGCCTCAGCTTCCCAGGTAGCTGGGATTACAGGCACGCGCCACCATGCCCAGCTATATTTTTTTGGAACTAGGTCTCACTACGTGCCTCTGGTGGGACTCGAACCGCAATCCCTCTTCCCCAGCCACTTCATAGGCTGAAGCTTCCAGGCACGAGCCACTGGGCCCAGCTACTGTCTTGATTCTTTAATAAACTCACTTTTTTCTTACATCAATTTTTTTAAGTTGCATATCAATTATATCAATTTTAATAGCATTTTCCCTCCTCTTTGCTCTTTCATTCTTAAGCAGAATGTGTAATCCATAAACAGAGTAATCCCTTTGTTCTCCCCAGATCCTTTTGTTCTCCCCAGAGATCAGAACAATATGAATAGTAAGGATTGAGTAACCAAACACTGGTTGTTATGCCTTACAGCCTATTTATCTGAGGAAGGCAGTTAGAGAAGTGGGACCTCAACCTGGTGGAAGGTCTGTCTTCCAAAGTACAGTTCCCTGTTCCTTCATTCCACTCATGGTCAGGTCACCAGACCACAACAGGCAATGGATAATCAAGATGGTACACAAAGACAGTATTTGGACCATTTCAAAAATTAATTCACAATCACCCTAACGCATTCTTAAGCCAGCAATGCTGAGTCCCTGGGCAAGAATCTTTGTCCCATATTATTGGTTGTGCTGTTCCCATTCTGCCAAGCGACAGGACATAAAGTTGTGCCAGTTCCACCGATTCAAAGACATTCTAAACATCCCAGAGGAAACCGGGAGGAACAATCGGTGGGGTGCTCCCAGGAAAAGATAACACTCAAGAACCAGGATGCTTCATGTTTTGTTCTTTCGCTGCCTCCAAAAAAGGTCAAGATCTTACCCTCCTAAATTCCCACTGAGAGGGAAGGAGTTGGGAAGCAGGGGGGTAGAATTACCATAGTTCGCAAATCTTCACATATTCCCTGTGTACATAAGGAGAAAAAAAAAAAAAAGACATTTCTCATTACCCTAAAGTAGAGCTGGAGGGTAAATGTTGTGTAATAACCTGATATATCAAGCAAGCAAGGAAGTCAGTTGTGAGCCATGTTATTGAACAACTGAACAGGGAGGGTAGGAAGCTGTAATATCTGTTAATTTCTATAATGTAAATGCTCCATGGTGTGAATTAGCTTATAGTCAATATCCACTCATGATTTAAAAAAAGAAATCTAATAAAGAATAACTATGAAAAAGTCTATAGCTAACTTCATATCTAATAACTAGAGATTAAATTTTTGGAAGATTAGAAACAAGGGGAAGATGCCCCCTATCCTGCATCCCTATTCAACAGTGTACCAAAAACCCTTAGCCAATAATAATAATTTTTAAAAAAAGAGAGATAAAAGAGATATACATTGAAAGGGAAGAGGAAATAGTTTTATTTATAGAAAATAAAAGTCTTTGTTGCCAACTTTAAGGAACTTATAAAAAGATCTGACACTAATAAGAGAGCTAGCAAGATGACAGAATACAAGTGACTGCACATAAGTCAACCTGATTCCTATATATTAGCAATAAACAACTGAAATCAGAATTTTAAAAATTACCATCTTCAATAGTGAAGAACTTAGATATAAATCCAACAAAATATATGCATAATTGGTTTGCGAAATACTACAAAACACAGGTAAAAGAAACCCAAGAAGATCTAAATAAATAGGAGACCTGCAATGCTCACAGACTGGAAGACTCACTATTGTTAAGATGTCAGTTCTCTGCAAAACAATAGTCCATGAAAAACCAATAGGGTTCTTTTTTTAGATAAAAACAAGTTGATTAAAAATTCTACATGAAAAGTCAAAGGAATCAAAATATTTTCTATTTATATTTTTATGTATAATATTTTATGGATATTTTATTTTTAATTTTAATAATTTTATTTTTATTTTATACAAATATAAAATATTCATATAAATGATAATAAATATACAAAATATATAAAATAAATCATATATGACTATATGAAATATTTTATATAAGTATATAATTTTGTATGTAAATATATTGCAATCATACATTTATAATTATATATTATATATAATACATTTATAATATATTTATATAAAATATTTTCTATTTCTATTTCATATTTATTTTAAATTTCAATGATTTAATTTTTTATGTATAATATTTTTTTGTTTTTAATTGAGGTAATATTTGGACACCCCCATGAGGTATTGCCACCATAGTATCCACCAGCAAGTCACCAATAGTACATTGTGCTTCCTCTGCTCTTTATTCTTTGTTCACTTTGTTCTTACCCCTTTTGGACCTGATATCATTTGGTGAGCCAGCCAGAAGAAATCACCCATGATTGACCAGCTCAAGGATAGTTTACCTTCCGTTAGTCATCTTAAAGTGGAAAGCAGTTGCAAGATTTTGGTTTAAAATGCTTTAGTCAAAAGTAATCATGGGTTTAAAATGGACAACAAACATTGTAATGTGCCTATTACATTGGATTGCAGTCATCTGATTAAATGGGTGAATGTTGCAATGTTCCAACTGTTTTGGATTCTGTGGGCAGGCAATGAAAACTCCTGCATGCATTTTGGATATATGTTCATAGAAAGGCACTTGCCTATGTCAGTATGTACACTAGTTGGTAAGAAGAAAAGTGAAAAGCCTGGTATAATACTGCCAGAGCAAATTCAGTATGTATGCCAGAAGTCAGATTTACAAAGAGTTTGGAAGTTCAGAAAAAAAGAAATAGACTACCTTGTATAAATTGAATCCTTATGTAGAATGACCATCTGAATAAGTACTGGATACCCACTGGGGTTCCACAGGTTTAATAGCTTGTTCTTTTTTTCCCCTCTCAGATACTTGATGTTTGAAAAATGCTTTAACTGGTATTGATGCAACTTCATGTTTTGCCTGCTTACATGTAATGTTTTTGCATGATTGTGTAAGAAAAAGATTGTTTTTACGTTGATAGATATAAATGTGTATTAGATCAGAATGGGGGAAGTGATACAGGGTAGTGATGCAGTTGAAAATTGTATTGGTGCCAAAATACTCTGGTGGGTGGAATCTGAAAAAACCATGAGAGAAAATGGGCAGTGAGAAGAGAGGGAGTATAAAAAGGAAAGAGAGAGGAGAGGAAAAAAAAAGAAGGAAAAGAAAGAGACGAGACTAGCAGACTGAGAGAACAGGCCCACATGGCCTGGTCAGGGTAAGCCCCCTGGAAGAGTGAGCTAGAGGTGGCAAGGAGCCATGGTGACCAGCAGAAGAATGGCCGGTGTGGAGAGGGTGGCACTGCAGCAAGGCGGCAGAAGATGGCCAGGGATTTGGAAAGTTGATTTGCACATCAGCAATTGTGGAAGAAATTTAAAGAGCCTTGGAGAAGCATGAAACATTGAAGAGAAAAAAAGCAAAGAGAAGAGAAGATGCCAGAGAAAGACAGAACATTTGCAGAGTGGCTGCCTCAGTTTTTGAGGGGCAAAGGGGCACGATCTTGGTCATGTGTCTTTGAAACCTTTGGGACTGAAAATGGTGATGGTCACTTGTGGCTCTGAAGACTTTTCATTTCCCTGGTTAATTTCCCTTGTTAATAAAACCCTGTTTAAACTGATTTTGTCTGGCAACTGCTATGCGTGGGTGAGACGGATCTGGTAAGAAAGCTGGGTGACAGAAGTTGCATTTTAAGAGGTTTTTTTTTTTTTTCCACTGTGGCTTGTTGGTTGGGGCTTCTGCCTCTTACCCAATTTCACTTCCCACCACTTCTTTTTCCTGGATGCTATATACACTACAAAATTTATAGTACTCAAGAGAGTGTGATACTGGCCTTAGTATAGAAATACAGATCGATGAAACATAATTGAGAGTCCAAAAATAAACTTTTATATTTAATGTCAATTTATTTTTGATAGAGCTGTAAAAGCAATTCAATAAAAAAAATTACAGTATTGTTAACAAATGGTGCTGAAACATTTGGAGGTAAATGGCACTGAGCCTAGATTCCCAAATTTGCTCCTTCTTTTGAAGCCGGGACTCAAAGATGAACCCTGGACCCAAAGATGAACCCAGTTCCTTTCATTGAGAAAGGAATGTGGGCATTGCAGTCATCTGCATCTGAAAGACAGAGACTAAGACTAGCCTGAGGCCAGTTCCCCCTTTTTAGAGTAAAGTGATTACCTGGCCAGACTTGGGATTATGTAATGTAGGGTCCTGAGGTCGAAGGCAGGCCCAGAGGGCAAAGGGAGGTATCACACCAAGGTGAGATGGTGAAAGGGAAGCAGGGAGAAGGATAAAAAGAGGGAAGGTAAAACATAGAGAGATACAATTTTGGAGAGGAGAGTGGAGAATGGAGTGAGAGCGAGAGCCTGGAGATTGGCATCAGGCGCAGAGGTTTTGGGCCTCAGAAGAAGGACCCAGCTGGGTCCTCTGGAGCTTCCTCACCTCCCCAGCACTTGGTAACTGAGGAGCAAGACCTGTGTGAAGGCGGAGGAGAGGTGACCCGGGTGAAGTGCGGAACCACGGCGACACTCGGACAGGCCTGCTTTTGGGAGACCATCTGAGCCCCACCTGTGTTGGTTGGATTCATCTGGTGCCAACTGGAGCGACAGGATTGGGAGTCAAGGTCCTGGCATTTCCAACCAGAAGTGCCCTAAGACTGAGGTAAACCCCACGAAGCTCCTCGAGGAGCAGAAGTGGGGCTCTATTCTGTTTGGAACATTTATGTAAGGGTGTGGACTCTTTCAGTTTGTTTTTTTTCCGTATCTGTAAATAAATCTCTTGACTATCCTGGTTGTTTAGGTTTAATATCTGAGCAGCTGCTGCGCGCAGGCGGAAGAACCCATAGGAAGGAGGAATTTAAACAGGGGTGTCCCTATCCCCCCGATAACACTTTAGGGGAGTTCTACTTGGTCCGCAGAGTGAGCCAAGATAATTTAAATCCTATGTCCTTCCAGAAACTTGTTATGTAACAGCCTGAGGTGTGTGCGCTCTGGGTCTGACCTTGTTTCTTTTCAGGGGTTGTTTCCTCCTTTGAAGCACAGCTTCTGACTCTCGTTTAGAGCCCAGGGTTGAAGTACAAAAAAACAGAAAAGAAGGTGGAGAGTTTGTTGCCATACAATTTGTCCACCTGTCCACTGAAATACTCAGCCAAACTCCTTAGCTTTTATTCACTACCATCAGTAAATATTTATTAAGTAATAACGAGCTTATTGGACAAATGAAAATAAATGCTATGCAACTAAAAGAAAGTACAAAGTCAGTGTCCCCAACCCTTCAGATCCTTTCAAGAGGAACAATAAATAAGTGACTTTATGTTTTCACAGACTGTGCTTACTGGAGTCATTCTAATCTCTTTGTCATGGACAAAAGACCCCTTTGAGATCACATTTTCCAAATTTCATTTGGGCAACATAGCTAGACAGAGAGAATCCCTTAAAACTCAAATTATTTCTGAGGAAAGTAGAGGTTGGTCTTATGTCAGGAGGCAAAGATAGAAAGAGCAGCTAGTTTAGAGCTTAGAGTTCAGCATCATGGAATCTCATGAGAGACAATAGCACTATTTGCACTATCCCCCTGTCACCCTGGTGTCTGCTCCAGGTGTTAGTGACTCAGGTAAAATGCAGAAGTTTGTGTCACCACTGCTATAACATCTACACAATTTGTCCCAACTTGAGTTAGCTATATCTTAATGGGCAATTCGTTTTTAATTGCATGCTTCAATAATAATATAAAAGAGAACAGAAAGTGAAAGGAAGAAATTGGCGGGAAAGAGAACAAAAAAATAGAGAAGCATTAAGGGAAAAAGAGCATTATATTATTAGCTCATAGAGTATCTTGCACATGAGGAGGAAATCTTTGTTGAATGAGAAGATAGGTGAACAGGTGGATGAATTGAGTGGGGAAAAAAGAGAAAGGAAAATGTATAGTTTAATTTTGCAACTAGCTTTAAATATTATTTGAATCAGGCAGTTTCACTAAGTATTAAATAAATTTGATTTTATATTAAAAGACAATATAGTAGCACCCACTTTCCCTGTGGGGAATACATTTCAAGACCTCAGTGAATGTCTACAACTACAGATATATAGATGGATATAGATATAAATACAGATATAGTCACAACTACATATACATACTATATATACTACTTTTTTCCATAATACATACCTATGACAAGGTTTAACTTATAAATCAAGTATGGTAAGAGATTAACAATAATACCTGATAATAAATCAACTATAACAAAGTATTTATAATAAATGTTATATAATTGTTAAAGGAAAAATCAATTGAATCTTTTTCTTGCTCAATATCTTACTGTATGTAATATTTTATTTTCAGACCAGAGTTGACTTTCGATAACTTAAAACTACAGAAAATAAAGCATAAATAAGGGGGAACTACCATTCCAATGATACGCCTTCCAATTAGTAGTGTGTACTTTCAGTAGTTTATACTCTATTAGAGATGAATTAGCCCACATACCCTACCCAGAATGACCAGGTGTTGATTTCAGGATGAGGTCACGGAATAGAGCAAAGTTCACAGGAGTCATTAGCCTGAACCCAGGATCTGGTTCTCACTGGAATTGTACTCTCAACTAACATGAGATGGAAACAAAGATTGAATGCTCACTGACAAAAACTGACTGCATACTGAAGCAGGTACACAAAAACTGCGCTCAAGGTATATGATTCAATTCTGGCTTCCAGTCCATCAATCAAAATTTCACAAAGGGCTTTGATCATTAGTTGTGAAAGAAGCCTATCCACCATTGGAAACTCTTGGGGAAGAGGGTTGCTAACTGGACTATGCATGTAAACACTTTGTTTAAGTAGTTTCAGTTTTCTAGTTATTTGACAAGGAAAGAATTTTGTTTAGAGACATTTGAGTTCAGTATCCAAGGACTCTGACAAGCCCACATTCTTTCTCTTCAGACCAGAAAGAACCTCCCTTTCAATAGCTAATACCTAGCCATTTGCTGAAGATGACTGAGTGCTCAGAAATTCAGAACAAATCTCAGAGAAACTACCTCTGCCAAATGCCCAATGTATAAGTCACATGGTCAGAAAACATAGCAGAGACAATGTTGAAAAGTCCAGAATTGACAAGAGTCTTCATCAAAATGTTTCTTTAAGGAGATTCCCTCTATTTAAAAGCCTGAAAATTATCTCCCAAATTTAGTTCTTAAAACCATAGTGTTGAAAGACACTGGTTGGGACCTGGAAGCTCATATTCACTGAAGTTATCTGGTCAATGTTCACCACGCAGAGCAGGTAGAGACAACCTGGAAAGAGTAAATCTGGGAACCTGAACTCAGCTCCAGTCACACCCAGAGAGAGCCCTGCTGTCACATCCCACCACTCCAGCCAGCTGGACTTTACCCAGAATGAGGGATCTAGTGGCAAGAAGGAGCAGCTGGGGTGGGTGTTAAAAAGGATGAACAATCTTTTCTTTTGTGAGATATTGGCTGCAAGTGAGGTAATGGCAGGTCTATGAAGGAGAGAAGGAGTTTCTTCAGATATAGGGGTAGACTAGGAAACTTTAGAGTGACTCTAGACTTTCAGTTTCATTCATGCCTAATCAGAACTCTCCATTTCAGATTCTGAAGATGTATTTCTTTCTGATCAGTGGGCAGGCTTTCACATGAGAAAACCAGCAAAGTCACAAATTCAGCTGATTTGATTCTGCAAACTGCACAGTTTAATTTTATATTTTCATTTTCAATAATATCAATCCTGTGGTTATAAATAAAAAGAGTTTTCTTAGGGCTAACACAAAAGTTCTTCGGTTCTCAGATTAATCCAAGAGTTTTAGGACATGAGATTTTAATTTTATTTCTTTAGGTACTCCACTACACAGAGATATGTATCCTACATCACAGTCCTTGCGGTGATTTCCATTGCCCATAAAGGTCAACTGCAGCAGTCACTTGAAGCTCCAAAGTGTATATTTTGGTTGATATTTCATTTACCACCAATCGCATGTGGTAATTTGATTGTGATGTCTTTTACATGTCATATGCATTACTGCCATTGCATTTCCCATCAGCAAGGGATTCAAACAAAACTAATATTCAAAGCAAGTCTTAGAGTTTTTCTCCTAGGAATTTTCCTGGTATCAATTTCCATTTCACAGGGTACAGCTGAGAGACAGAAGTCACGTAGTACTTCAAAGCATGACACAAAGAACTGTTAACATGGTAAAATGATGATTTTCTATTGAAAAGGGCAAAAGACGTATAATATTGACACAGAAGCTAAGTGGTTAAGTTGTTCTCAGATCCTAGAGCACAAAAGAAAAAAATATTTATCTTTCTCTTTGAGACTTGTGTTCACAAAGATGAATAGCCTAAGTAAACAGAACCAATTAACCTTCAGCTGACTCCAAGATTATCTGGAGCCAGGAGACTACAAGTGCAGAAAAGAGGGGCTACTGAGAGTAAAGGCCCATCAGAAATTCAAAACTTTATTTATCTGAGAAAAAACTCTTTATGTGTGATTTTCCTGTGTTTTCTAGCCAAGGATCATCAGGGACAATAGTATTTTACTTCATTGTTCTCAACCCTATACCCCCAAATCAATAATAAACCTCTTCCCTTTCCTAGACAGAAAGTCAGGTTTGAATTTGCCTCCTTCCTCTTTGCCAGTCAATTTACAATAAATCCTTTCTTTTCTTAAAATACGGTGGTGTCATGACATCTGCCTCTATGTACATGGGACAGCAAGACTAATGCTATTTAACAATGTAATGGAGTTGTAATCAATGACAGGCAATAGTTATCACTTTTGGGCTTAGGGAAAGGTAAACAAGGGGAAATTTTTGAAGAGTAAAGAAGGATAACACCATGGCAACTCCATGGCAACACCAGACTAAGATTTGGGCCTAGAAGCCAAGGCTCAGCTCCTGAAGAAGCATGTCGCCCACCACTGGGATGAAGAAACTGTTGGAAGACATTCATATGCTGGACCTATGGGAGCAATCCACCATGCAGGGAGGCTACTGGGGCCACTGCATGCTGATCCAATGATTGTTGTGTGTGTGGGGGGGGGGGACAAGAAGATAAGGTTCTATTTCCTCTCTAGCCCTGAGTATGCCTTCAGCACACTCCACCCACAATTGACTGAATCTAGTATTAACCCCCATGGCTGAAGGAAAAATGTATTTTGTTTGAACAGAATAGCCCCAGGATCATAAAACAAGACATAAAGGATAGTTTGGAGCTTAGTGGAAGTAAATTAACAACTGGGACATCTGAGCATAGAAAATAGAAACAAATATGAAGAGAGGTAAATAATTACAAGTACATATACCTGGGAGGCAGAATCACTTGCAATGGTTGTTAAGGTTCCTATAGGAAGAAGGTGGGTGAAAGGACCTTTTTCTACAGAGAAAGGGAAAACTAGGAATATTTATTTTCTAAATAATATCTAAGAGTTTACACATAAAGTCTTATATTGGTAGAGAAATAGAACTGTATTTTCAACATATCTTACATATCTATGACACACAGGTCAAGGATCAAATGACAGACAGATTGCCAAATAAATACTAATCTTGGCTAAAGATAAAAATAAGCATCATCAGCATGTAAGCATGATTTAAGGTCATAGTAGTATCACTTACAGAGAAATTATAGATAAAAGGCTTAAGATAGGTATCCCCTAAGGTTCTAACACTAAGAAATCAGAGGAATGGGAAGCCAGCTTTTCTAAATGTTTAAATTTTAAAAATGAAATCTAGCATAAAAAAGGAAAAGACAATCATTAATGTTTTATCTACCTCACAATTTATTCAATATTCATTTTTAACCTAAAAATTTAATTTTGTCAATTTTCTTGTTCAGTAATAGGTCATTTCTCTTTTCTTTCCTTTTTTTCGTTTTGAAACCACAGATAATGATTTCAAAAATTAATTTCAATATTAAATATATTCAAATGCAGTGAAATTTCTGTGTGAACTAAATTTGCATTTACCAAACAAAAATATTACACCTTAAAGTGTGCGCTCTGCTTCCCAGTTTTAAATTATTTTTTAATTGCTTTAATTAGCTGTAATTTTAAAAACACTTTTTTTATGTTAAATATATTTTTAAGTATATAGTTCAGTAGTATTGAGTACATTCACATTGCTATGCAACAGATCTCCCTAACCCTTTCACCTTGCAAATCTGAAAACCAACACTCATTAACAACTCCCCATTTCTCCCTCCCTCAAGTTACCTACCTGGAAACCACTGCTCTACTTACAGTTCATCTATAGTTCTATCAGTTTAAGTGGGATCACACAATTTGTCTTTCTGTGACTATTTCATTTCATTTACATAATGTCCTTGAAGTTCATTCATGTTGTACCATATTATAAGATTTCCCTCATTTTTAAGACCGAATAATATTTGACTGTATGTTTATATCATATCTTGTTTATTCACCCAGCTGTGGACATTTGGGTTGTTTTTGTTTTGGTTTTTTGAGACTAGGTCTCGCTAATTTTGCCTGTGGAACCACAGGCTCACGTTGCCAGGGGTACCAAGGACTCAAGCAATCCCCAGCCTCAGCTTCCCAGGTAGCTGGGATTACAGGTGTGCGCCACCATGCCCAGCTATATTTTTTGGGGACTAGGTGTCGCTACGTGGCCCCAGCGGGACTCAAACCGCGATCCCTGGCCCTGACAGCGGCTTCCTAGGCTGCTGCTTACAGGCATGCGCCACTATGCCTGGCTTTGGACATTTGGGTTGCTCCCAATCCTTGGCTATTGTGAGGAATACTTCATTGAACATGAGTCATAAGTACCTAGAGATTCTGCTTTTCATTCAATAGGACTGTAAATGAAAGCAAAACTTTCTCTCTACCTTTGATTTTCAGCAAAATAGAGAGTAACATAAGAAACTAAACTCTTTATTAACATGGGCAGTGCACATCACAGTATATAAACCTAAAAAAAAAAAAAAAAAAAGTAGCTCAAAGCAGCAACTTAGAACTACAACCTAAAAACCATCTTCAACAAAGAACAATACATTTGTAGTGAATTGGCAGGGCAAAGGAAAGTAGTTTTCATTTTTCAAGGCCAGCTAACAAAAGGGTAAAGGAGTAAAGACAAAAGGGTAAAAACTTATTTTGAAGGAAAAGTAATTAAAAAGTAGCAAAATTATAAAACACTTCCTCTGAGAGAAAATTAATTAGTAAGGTTTGTTTGCAGATTTTCCTGGCACCATCTCTGACTGATAAGAGCCTAGAGTCTCCAGGAAAAAAAAAATTTTTTATCTTGCCTTTAGGAAGGAAAAAGGACCTTTTTTTAACTAGCTAGCTTTACCTGAAAATTATTTTTAGGTCAAAGAGGGGCATATTTTGGGGTGACATATTCTCATTTCTTTCAGTTGCCCAACTTGAAACTACCTTTAAAGGCTAAATTGATAGCTGTGAAAAGATTTGGGTTTGCAGTTGTGAGATAAGCAATCAGCAAAGGAAGAGAGAAGCAGACACCGGAAGAAGCAGAAAAGAACACATCTAAGTACATGGTCCCACCTATTACTGAATGAGTCTTTTCCCCTTGGAATAAGGTAATTCACTTAAACATCATGTCTCAACTCAAAAGCCAGTGCTGTAGGTGGGCATCCATCTACATCTGACCTCTTTAGTGGTTGGAGCAAATTATAAACCTAGCTTTTGAGACCAAAGAGCAGCCAGGGAAGAAGATCTCTAAATGCTGAGTTTACAGTGTCTTTTGAGGGTGGAGCTTTTATTTGATATTTCATTTTTTTATTCAATTTTTAATTGAAAAACCTGGAATTTACACGGATATTAGCAAGACCCCTAGCCATAACTGCAGCAATTGTTTATAATTCAGATCGACATCAAAATTTTCCTGAGAGGAGACATTTCTTCAAAGAAGACACACAGATGGCCAACAGGGACATAAAAAGATATTCATCATGTTTTTATTATTAGGAAAATGCAAATCAAAACAATGAGACATCACTCCACACCTGTAAAAATAGCTAGTGTTCAAAAGACAAAAAATCAAATGTTGAGAAGAATATAGAGGGAAGGAAACCCTCTTACACTGTAGGGATTATAAATTGGTGCAGCCATTACCAGAAGCAGTATGGAGATTCCTCAAAAAATTAAACATTCCATACGATCCAATTAGCCTATTCCTAACCCCCCAAATATAAAAACACTAATAGGAAGACATATATGCACCTCCATGTTCAACATATAGTTTTATTACAATAGCCAAGAGCTAGAAACAAGTGCCAGCAACTGGAAAAAAGTGCTCATCAACAGATGGACATAGAAGATGTGGTTTATACACACACATGTCCCGACCCGCGGGATCGTCAACGGAGACCTGGAGGAAGGAGTAGGAATGGGGATGGGACAGGAGACACGAGAAAAGGAGACAAGACAGGTTTCTGATCAAGTCTCGTTTATTGCTGCTTTTTCTCGAGTTCATATACCTTAGGCATAGATATTCCATACATGCCCAGGATGGTCATCTCCAATCAAATGCTTGCCACAAATACTAATTGCCCAATGGTCTAGTTTGTAACCAAATATGGTCTCCTAGGGGCATACACTTCTTTGAGTGCCCCTTTACCTGTTCTGTTTCGGGTCCAATACTTGGCTAATGCAAGAGCCAATCAGGATGCAGCATACCTGGCTGATGCAAGAGCCTCATGGGTTTGCAGTAGATT
>PVHY01028529.1:0-15126 GCA_004024945.1 Uropsilus gracilis | reverse complement strand
GACCTCGTCTCAAAAAAAAAAAAAAAAAAGAAGAAGAAATGTAAAAATAGTCAAATCTTAACACCTGGGTAGTAGAACTGTAAGGACATTATTCTTAGTACTTTTCTGTAACATTTAAATTCTGGAATGCCTTTTTTTCTTTCCACAAGTCACCTCCCTCCAACTGTCCCTACAAATTCCAGTTCAACCATTTCGTCCTCAGACTCTTTTAACCCCAGTTCTTTCTCTTGCTTGCCTTCTCAACTGCTGAGGCAACCAATCACCCCCATGGTATAATACAATCATTTGCTGTATGTGTCTCCCTCTTCTGGAACACTTGTGAGCTTTCTGAAGACACACCAACCCTTGTCACCCTGGCAAATAGGAAAGAGTATGATCAAACACAAACAATAAATGTTGAATGAATTGAGTTGGGAAAGGAGTAGTTCAGAAAAGGTTTCAGTGCAGGACTAGAAAAATCCTTTTGGAATGTCATACTTGGAAGAATGGAAGAATATGATGAAATTGTTGGCAGCCATCTTGCAAGACTGAAAGTACAGCCAAACATATGCAATCTCTAAAATGACCCCCAGAGATTTTGCCTCCTGACAATCACACTCCCCTCCCATTAAATGGGAGCTGCAAGCTGGACATGGTGGCTCGTGCCTGTAAGCTTCAGCCTATGAAGCAGCTGGGGCTAGGGATCGCGGTTCGAGTCCTACCTGGGGTCCGTAGCAAGACCTAGTTCCTAAAAAATAGTTGGGCGTGGTGGCGCGCGCCTGTAATCCCAGCTACCTGGGAAGCTGAGGCTGGGAATTGCTTGAGTCTATGGTACCCTGGGCAACGAGAGCCTGCGGTTCCACAGGCAAAAATAGCGAGACCTAGTCTCCAAAAAAAAAAAAAAAATGGGAGCTGCACTTGATGACTTTCCTTTTTAAAATATAAGGTAGAAGTGATATATTATTTCCAAGATCAGGTTATTAAAGAATGTCATTTCCTTCCTGGGCACTCTCACACTCGTGATTTGCTCACTTTGGGGAATCCAAAAGTCATGTTAGGAGGTAGAAGTAGAGAAATTCATGTGTGATAAAGACTCCCCAACTAAGGTGCCAGCCTGACCACAATCTCATAAGAAGCCTTAAGTCAAAAGCACCAAGGTAAGCTATGTCCAAATTCCTAACCCACAAAAAGTATGTTAATGTTTTACATTACTAAATTTTGGGGTAATTTGTTACATAACAACAGAAAACTATTAAACAACTTAGAACATGAAAAACATACCAGAGTAGGTATTGTCCTGATCATAAATATCTGGAGATTATTCCACTTATGTGCTTTTACCCTATTTGTGATGTGAAATAAATTTCCTTAATGTCTACATTATCATTGAAACCATGCAGGAATGGGCAGCCAAAATGTAGCTGGTGAGTTCTCCATCTGATGCTTGCAATTGTAATTGCAAGACACAGCTCAGACTCAGGATTCAACAACAGAGTTCATTTACAGAGGGGAGAGAGGGATAGAAAAGCTGGGAGAGAAGGATGAGTAGAGGTAGGGCCAGAAGCAGTAACAATGGTTCAAGGGTCAAAGGTCACTAAAGTCAAAGGTCACAAAAGTTGAAATTTGCAGAGATGACACCACAGCAGTCAGCAACAGTAATAAGAACACCAGACAGGACAAAACCAAAGACAACAGCACCAACAGGTGGTGCCAGGTGTATCAAAGGGAGGGACCTCTAGTACAGAGATGCTGGTACAGAGCCAACAGCAAGCAACAGCTCTTTGAGAGACACCTAGCAAAGGGTTGATGGTATCATTCTGCAGGTGATGCTGAAGATAGAGTCAGAGGTCAGGCCTGTGAAGGCATGGTGCCAGAGAACAGGTACCAGTGTTACAGCTCTATGCTATAACCCCAGGAAAGAAGATGCTTGGCTATCTCTCTCAAAGTTGGTTGGAGGTTGGCATGTATAGTATTCACTGTACCCAACATTCAAACTGGATTGGTCCTATTTAGTTAACTGACACCCATGAGTGCTCCAATCAAATTGGTCCATTTACAATCCTATCTATTTGATTGGCGCTGGTTACTGTGGGTCACTCTGCCCAATCTGACCTACACTGAGGTTGGGCTTCAAAGTGCCTGTTGTCAAACCTAATTGGTCCATTTTAGTTGACAGACACAAATGGAGCTCCAATCAAAAACTATACCAGGGTGCCCAACCTGACCTTTACTGAGGTTGGGCTTCAAAACTGAACACTAAGAGAAAAGGGGTGGGGGTCCAGTCGCAGCTGTTTGTTGGTGCCAGTCAAGTTCCAATCAAATTGGTCCATTTTCAAGTTCATTTTTAATCTAATGTTGGTTCATTCCCACTGTGGTTGGGTTTCAACAGTGACCACCAGGAGCCTCTTTAGCACTGGTGCATGCTCAAACCTTTTTTGGTCCATTTACATTTAATCCATTTAGGAACCTTAAGCCAGATATTAAAGGGAAAATTTGGGCCCCTGGCCAAACTGGACTGGCACTGAGGTCAGGGCCAGCCAATGGGCTGGAGGGCTCCATGGCATTGTGTGGTCAGAGCCAGCCTCAAGTAAGGCTGGAGGCAAATGGCTGAAACGGTACCTGGTACCCTCAGCAGAGGCAGGTTTAACAATTTAGGGGGCCTTGTTTCAATTATGAGTCATGTTTTCTGGTAATTGTAATAAAACAGGCAACTGATGTTAGCCTGAATGTACATCAGTAAGGGAATAGTGTAGTATATTCAAATTAAAATAACAACAGTTAAAATAAATGAACTAGAGCTTATCTATCATCAAAGATACAACTCAATGTAATCTTTTTTTTTTTTTTTTTTGAGACTAGGTCTGCTATTTTTGCCTGTGGAACCGCAGGCTCTCGTTGCCCGGGGTACCACAGACTCAAGCAATCCCCAGCCTCAGCTTCCCAGGTAGCTGGGATGACAGGCGCGCACCACCACACCCAACTATTTTTTTGGAACTAGGTCTCGCTAGGGACCCCAGGCAGGACTCGAACCGCGATCCCTAGCCCCAGTCACTTCATAGGCTGAAGCTTACAGGCATGAGCCACCATGCCTGGCCACAATGTAATATTTTTATTTCTTATTTTTTTGAAGGAACATTAAGAATTACTTTTATACTATTTCTTATTCATTTTAGGGTTTACACAAGCTTGCAACATCAACTAAAGCCCAAACATTTATCTTTTGTCCCACTGATAGGGTATGCTACCCGCCCCCCCATTGTCTCCTGTTTAAGATTGCAGATTTCGAGGACAGGTATGCTAAAATGTGAGAATGACCTTAGTTGGAATTTCCCTTCAGGGAGATGCACGAGGGAGGAAGAAGTGGTAATAGTCCAGATGTGGTTCCTGGAAGGCGGGAAATCAGAGTATATAAAGGGCGTGAAAACAAAGAGAAGGATGGGATGCAATATAGAGGTCAGATAGAGAGATTCATGGAGGAGAGTGATTTGGTTTCGGCCATTTTGTAAGATGGAGATGTGAATCATGTGAGCTTGGTCATGTGCCCACCAGGGGCCTGCAACCCTTGGTTGGCCTGGGCTAGTAGCATGTGTGCTAACAGCAGTTAAGAAGTTTGCAGATTTGAACTCCATGTTGGAGTTTGTTATGCTGAGTTTAACTTGTGTCTGGAAGAAGCCGTGCGAAAGTCAGGCCTGAACAGAAAGTGAACTTTGCTGGGTCTGGTACCATGAAGTTTCTACATGGACGACAAGAAGAGGACGGCATGGAGGAGCTGGAGCACGCCAAAGGAGCGCACCTAAAGAAAGATGTAAGGCCGGGCACGGTGGCTCGTGTTTGTAAGCTTCAGCCTATGAAGCAGCCGGGGCTAGGGATCGCGGTTCGAGTCCCGCCTGGGGCCTGTAGGAGACCTACTTGCAAAAAAAAAAAAATAGCTAGGTGTGGTGGCGTGCGCCTGTAATCCCAGCTACCTGGGAAGCTGAGGCTGGGGATTGCTTGAGTCTGTGGTACCCTGGGCAACAAGATCCTGCGGTTCCACGGGCAAAAATAGCAAGACCTAGTCTCAAAAAAAAAAGATGTCTTCAAACACGCAGATTGAACTCTGACTGACTGATTTCGGTGAGAAGATCAGGACTGAGAGATTTAGGATTTCTGGGCAATCTGGGAAAGGACTTTGGACAATGCTGAGAAAGGTTTTGGACAATGTTAAAGTAATCTGAGTCTTTTGTTTTGTTTTTTTGTGTGTTTTTGTTTTGTTTTGTTTTTGTTGAGACTAGGTCTCACTATTTTTGCTTGTGGAACCACAGGCTCTCGTTGCCCGGGATACCACAGACTCAAGCAATCCCCAACCTCAGCTTCCCAGGTAGCTGGGATTACAGGTGTGCGCCACCACGCCCAACTATTTTTTTGGAACTAGGTCTTGCTACGGGCCCCAGGCGGGACTCGAACCACGATCCCTAGCCCCGGCCGCTTCATAGGCTGAAGCTTACAGGCACGAACCACAGTGCCCGGCCTGTAATCAGAGTCTTACTTACATGTTTTCTTTTGTAGTGATTAGAAAATCACTTTGTTAGAAATAAATTAGTCTGCACTGATAGTCTTGCATTGGTTTGGTATTTTGGTTGAGAAGGCTGGGGATGGTGGAAAGAACCCACAAGTGTTTAAGTTGTGTTTCTAAGTTTTTCTTCTGCAGTTTTTGGAGCTGGGAGCTGAGAAGCAGCTGGCTGGCCTTTGCATATCAATGGTAAAAGTGAACAGTATAAATGCTAATGAACAGTTTGCAGCCTGCTTTGTAGAGAGAAGCAGGCAGAGGTGCTCAAGGTTAAGGTAAAGGTTAAGGGTGAATGGCCTGTGTGTAGCCTGCTTCCTAAGGAGAGAAGCGAGCATAGGTGTGTCTACTGCAAGTTAAAGGCAATTGTTAAAGTAACTGCCTGCAACCTGCTCAGTAGAGAGAGAAGCAGGCCTGTATGTGTTTAAGTTAAAAAAGTCCTTCTGTGGTCACCCACTTTCACCATCACTATTTTGCATATCCTTTGGCCTTTCTTCCTCCTTCCTCCCTCTTAACCTCTGAAACATTACTTATTAGTGATCGCTAATTTTATAGGCATGTTTTGTTAAATATCCACTATTTAAATATACAATATTTATCTTTGTCATTTTGACTTGTCTACACATATTTCCCTCAAACTTGATTTTGCTATAAATGGCAACATTTCAAGTTTCCTTATGGCTAACTAGTATTCCATTATGTATGTATACTACATCTTTTTATTTTCTTCTATTTATTTTTTTCCTGTATTAAGGTGACATTGATTTACAATACTACATATGATTTAGGGAAATAAATCCCTACCTCTTCAGATGGCTAGCACCTTACCCCCACCATCCAAGCACCCAGAGTTATTTATTTTAGACCATTGTGTCCTCTCCTTCTTTTGCTCTCGTGCTTTTCTTTCCCTCTCTAGTAGCCTCAATTATGCAGTCTTATTTCCAGGATTTATTTTGGTTTAGTTTTTGTCAGTTCCTTTGGATTTGAGCTTTTCTTTTGTTTTATTTCTGTATATTCCACACACAAGTGAAACCATCCAGGGTTTGTCATTCTCCTTCTGACTTATTTTATTTAGCATAATACCCTCCAATTCCACATATTAATTTTAAATAGTAAGTGCAAGGATGATGTAAACTCTATCAAAATATAAACTTTATTTTGTGCATTGTTGTATCCCCAGTACTTAAAATAACAAAGAATAAGTGATATGCTTAACAGGATTCCATTTACATTAATACTCACTCTTACATAAATAATATATGTTTTGTAAGGGAATAGAGATATGAAAAATTGTTTTTATAAGCTTGGGAGGATACATGGATACATAAACAGAACAATTGGAAAGTACTTCCAAGAAGGAACTAGATATCCAAAATTGGGTGTAGACAAAGGGAATCCTAATATAGCTATATGATGATTTTTTTTATAAATACCACTGAATAATTAAAAATGAATAAATTGCATATTTATAAAGCAAACAGTACTCACTGGAAACTTGTTAATTTCTAGTGCTTCATCCACGTTACCCTATGTTTCTGTGCTATTCTTTCTCTCTAAAGTTTCTCTTGCCATTCCCATAGAGAATTTTTTGTCATTTTTAAAGTGGGTCATCTATTAATACTGGGAGATGATTTGCTTACAATTCTCCATGTCCCACAGGGGAATGTGTCAATTAATGTAATAATCCTGGGTCCCCCTCCACCTCCTCATTTGCTCCTCCCAAGTGGGATTGAAGCTGTGACCCCAACATGGGCAGTGTTAAAATTTAGGAATTGCCATTAGCTGTGTCTGAAAAACACAGAAGCTTAAATGGGATAAGGGTACTTCCTTTTACTTTGTTGAAAATCCTGGATGGGGAAGAGAAAATGGATCACCAGGAGAGTATGTGAGGGGAAATTGGAGCTTCTGGTTTTCATGGGGGAAAGGAGTTATAAAGAAAGGAGTAGATTTTTGGGGAGAGGAGAGACATGAGCATGGTGGGCCAGTAGAGTAGGCTGAGTAGCCAGGCTGAGAGGAAGACCCCTGAAAGAGTGAGCTGGTGGTGATAAGAGCCATGGTGAGAGTGACTGGCAGAAGAGTAGCTGTTGTGCAAAGTGTGGTGCTGCAGTAAGGTGGCATGGAAAGCTGGCACCTGGAGATAGCTACTGATTTGAAAGCTGAGTTTTGCATCAGCATTTGTTGAAAAAGTTTGAAGAACCTTGGAGAAATGGAGCAGCTTGAAACACTGGAGTGAGAAGAAGCAAAGAAAAACTTCTGGAAATAAACTGGACTCTGCACAGTGCCTGCCTCAGGTTCGGAGAGGCAAAGGGGCACCATCATGAACATGTGTCTTTGGGACCTTTGGGACTAAAAATGGTGACTAGGATAAGATAACTGGCCACTTATGGCATTAAGGACTTCTAATTTGACTTTCTGTTTTCCTGGTTAATTGGTAGTAGTTGTTGGCTTTTCCCCAAAGTATGTATGTGGAGGGAAAGTAGGTTTATATCAATGTATCTACTTTGGGGTTTATAGGTTTAAGCTACTACAAACGAATATTTTCACACCCTGCCCACCACTAATGCTACAGTAATCCTCCTCCATGCTCCATGGGGGCCCATCCCTCTCCCAGCCCACCCTCAAGGTTGACAGCTCTTTACTTTTTTTTTTAATGTAGAGCTATATATATCTGTCCACTCGGGTACTCAGGCATAACTGTACCAAAGATGGGTATCACAGCACATGTGCTCAACATCTGAGGAAAAGCTTGGAATGTCATGTGAACAGCACTTGCTATTAGTAATGATACAATTTTTTTTTGTCTTAGCATTCTTTTTAAGTTTGGGTATTTTGCATCTATATAAAGAATACACACCATTAAATAATGTTCTTCAATTCTTCTACTTTTTTAAAAGCTTCCAAATCAGCTTATCTGAACAACCCCTTGAGAATGTAACAAGCAGCCTAAAAACTGTTGTAATTAATTAAGTCAATCATGTGAATATGGATTTTTGGGGGTATTATGAATCAAAAGAGACATGCCTTCAGTGACACAAAAGTACACATAAATAAGTGGAAGGAAAATGGGTTAAAGTCAGGCTGTTTCTCACCTACACAAAGGAGAGCACATAGCCCTGAGATGTTAGCAACCTGATGGACCTTATATTTGTAAGAGTATCTGTTGCGTGGTTAGGGCACTTAACAGTGTAAAAAGGATGAGGAAAGTAGTTGCTGTTAGACATCTCTCAGAGTTGTAGTCTCTCTCTCTGGCTGTGTGTATGGTGTCCTCTGTCTCAGAATGAAGGCACGTTGACTATTATAAAGGCTACAAGATTGTCCTGTTTGCCCAAATTGATATGAACCTGCCTGATCTGGTATGGTTACACGACAATAAGGTTATTCATTGGTGATCATAAAATACTGGAAATAGGATTCGCTCAGAAGTCAGCCTACTGCTGTGCCACCATTGCCTTGATCCCCTCAGTCCTGCCAGGGCTGAGTTGCCCTCTGGCTCTACACAGGAGGTGATTTCCATCAGGAGGGGCTCCAAACACCTATGCAGACCACAGCATGGCAGCACATTTCCAATAGAAAATACTTCCTGATTGCAGTGAGAAAAAGCAAAGTAGTCTGTCTGCTCTGTTCTGGAAATGTAGAGAATTTCATGAGGAAGTTTTCTGGAAGCTGCAGATGCTATACAAAACAGTTTTAGTTCTACCATCATTACAAAACTTGTGAGAAGTACAGAGATGAATATGGTATTTCCTCTTAGCATTCCAAACTTTCATTTCTCTCAGGATTTCGTTGGGAACACTAGTAGGTGTAGAGCATCCACATTTGATAACAATTAACAAGAGAATGTAAGTTTTTCTGAACATCTCATCTTGTATCCCTTGTGTCAAAAATCAAATTTTACCAGATAGCATTTACTGGATCACTATAACAGTAATTATCTATTTCAGATAGCTCTTTTGAGGTATCCTCTTTGTGTAGCTCGTTTTTTTTCTATTTGTGTAACTCTTACTGGGAAGATCTTAGCCATATTACTAGAAATGTCTTTAGTCATCTAAATCAAAAACAGATTTAATTATGGAGAACTTGTGAGTCTTCAGTTAAATGAGGGAACCCAAAAGCAAATTGATGTTGAGGAATCTTTCCAAGTAAACACCTGGAATCGCCTTCTTAGCGCAGTGGGCAGCACGTCAGTCTCATAATTCAAGTAAACACCTGGAGGGTGTACACATCTCTACATCTCTGTATCGTTGTAGCTACAATTGCCATTTGAAGGGGAAAATTACAAGAAGTCACTATTTTAGTAACTTGATATGTATAATTAATAAGAATAATTCAGTCTAACGAGAAAGAAAATATTGGAAATAACTTAAATGTCCATATATAGGTTAATTGAATGTTCATTTAGTGAAATATTTTGTAGAAGTAATATGCAGCACTAAAACACAAACACCCACCCCACCCCTCATACATACACATACAGTGTGTGTTACTTGGTAACATGGGTAACACTGGGTGACAGTAATTACCTACAGTAAGTGGATAGACTCAAAGTGGGAAGACTGAGGGACAGGAATAGTCATTGGAATGAGACAAATAGGGGGAGGAGGAAACATTCTATGCTAAGATATTTCTATAGAGTTCTAGTTTTGGAACCAAGCTAAAGATACTAAAAGATAAAATCAACAAAGATTGGAAGGGGGTCATAAATAGAATTTAAAAATTTATTACAAATCAGTAACAACCAAACTGAGGAGAGGGGAAAATGCACACTGAAGGAGAAAAAAACAAAGGCATAGAAATGCATATGTGTATATACCATAAGTCTCTCTACTGAAAAGAATTTAGAAGCAATGACATCACAGTAGCAATGAAAATACCTAGTAATCATATCTTGGTTTTTTAAAACCAATCTTCACTATAAAGAACTAGAGTTAGGCCGGGCACAGTGGCTTGTGCCTGTAAGCTTCAGCCTATGAAACGGCCGAGGCCAGGGATCGTGGTTTGAGTCCCACCTGGGGCCCGTAGTGAGACCTAGTTCCAAAAAAAACCCAGCTGGGTGTGGTGGCGCATGCCTGCAATCCTAGCTACCTGGGAAGCTGAGGCTGGGGATTGCTTGAGTCTGTGGTACCCCAGGCAACGAGAGCCTGCGGTTCCACGGGCAAAAATAGCGAGACCTAGTCTCAAAAAAAAAAGAACTAGGGTTACTTGGAAAAGTGACCAACCCCAGAGAAAGTACAAAATGATCTTGGATCATCTGTGCAAAAAAATAGAGCTTAAAGATAAGAACATTTCAAACATCCATTGAAACAACTTGGAATGAATGGTTCCTAGTGTCAAGTTATATTGATATAAATACATAAATAAGGGAAGAGAAACACTCTTCCACTAGGTAGAATGTCAACTAATAAATATGAAAGTTATGATGAAATGAAAAAACAGCTATGTGGCAACTATCTGAGTAATAAAGCAAGTATATCAACAGATGCCAAAATCCATGGAAGCAAGGTTGATGACTAATAAGATCTTTATAAATTCTCAAAATATTCCTTCACAAAATATGTATTAATTACAAAGAAAAATAATATCTTTACAGTGGAGATAACTGAAAAGTACCACCTTAATCAAGTGATCAGAGATATCATCACTAGTAATGAAATACATAAACATCATGAGTCTTCCTGGACCTCCTTTCCTGAAGCTGCTGGGTTGAGATGAAGGAGGGAGAAATGGGAGGGAGAAAAGGCTATAGGGTTATTTTTTTAAAAAAGAAAGAAAAAGGAATGGTATCCGATACTTCATTAATGCCAGGTATAGACGGTCTGGTGAAGTTAGAGTTCAAATCCAGATAAGTAATTAAAATAACTGTTTTTGTATATGTATTTTATTTTATTTTATTTATTTTTTTTTTGAGACTAGGTCTTGCTGTTTTTGCCTGTGGAACCGCAGGCTCTCGTTGCCCGGGGTACCACGAACTCAAGCAATCCCCAACCTCAGCTTCCCAGGTAGCTGGGATTATAGGCGTGCGCCACCACACCCAGCTATTTTTTTGGAACTAGGTCTCACTACGTGCCCCAGGCGGGACTCGAACCGCGATCCCTAGCCCCAGCCGCTTCATAGGCTGAAGCTTACAAGCACGAGCCACCGTGCCCGGCTGTATATGTATTTTAAATGTTATGAGAATCCAGAAGAAACAGCACATTGAATCTGTAAATGACTTTAGGGGTGTGGCCATTTTATAACTCAAATAAAAATTGTAATAAAGTATCACTTTTAACTTTCAAATACTAGGAATCTATATGAGATCATGTTTGAAACTAAGGTTGTAGTAAGCAAAGTAAGCACTGATTTACTTCAACTTTTTAAACACACACATTGAAATTGAATCACAGGGAGGAAGGTTACTAGTGACTTGCCCAAAATCATACAAATAAGCAAAGTGGGGGAAAGATGAGTGGGGGGTGGGAACAAAAGGATGAAGAGGGCCTAATAGTCTAGGGTAAAGCACTATGGGTGCTTTGGTGGTGGGTATGGTGTTGTGACATACATTTGAGGAAGTATAAATCTATTCTCCTAAATCACATATAGTGTTATAAATCATTGGTACTTCAAGAACAAATAAGTAAAATAAACGAAGTTGAAACTATAAAACACATAGTTAATCCAAAGGAAAATGTTAACAAGAAACAACATGAGAAAAATGTGCAGCATCACTAATATAGGAAAACAAAATCCTACAGGACACTTGTCAAATTAGAAAAATGAGTAAGACAGACAAAGCACAATGCTCACAGGACTGTGAGAAAATAAAAATAGTTCTACATTGAGAGAGCACAAAAAGCAAGTATCTTTCTGGACAAAAATTTGGTAATAGCTGACAAGAAACATAAAAATGACCACACTCTCAACCTGAGTTGTTCATATTTGGGAATACATGAACAAAGAAATAATTCAAAAGAAAGGAGAAGAGATTTGAACACAGATGATTATAGTCATTCACTTTGTGGCAGTCAGAATCCACATGCACCCTCATGGAGCAAAGGCTAACTAGAAAAGGGCCATGGTAGAGCAACACAATATTATATCATTATCACCAGGAACATCAACAAGAAGGAAGATCTTGTAGAAATGTGGTTAGAACCCTATCAAGTAAGACTAAGCTAAAGACAACTGAATCCCAAGAGACCCATACACCATACTAACAAATGTATATGTAACTGAACAGTGTGTATGCAGGTGTCAAAACAAAAAGTAAAATGGTAAGTGTAAATACAAATGTACCGATAATATTAAGTGTGAGTGTATAAACAATCCAGTCAATAGAGATTGCAGACTAGATTAAAAAACAAGATCCAACTATAAAAATCCACTCGCAAAATCAAATTTTATATTCATATATACAAATTGTAAATAAAGAATATGAAAAGATTCATGCAACATTGTGGTTACAGGTAAATAGTACCACAACAGTTGGACTGGCTATAATACTACACACCATAAACTTTAAAACAAAATGAAAGCCAGGCATAGTGGCTCGTACCTGTAAGCTTCAGCCTATGAAGCAGCTGGGGCTAGGGATTGCGGTTCGAGTCCTGTTGGGGGCATCATAGCAAGACCTAGTCCCCCAAAAAATAGCTGGGCGTGGTGGCGCATGCTTGTAATCCCAGCTACCTGGGAAGCTGAGGCTGGGGATCGCTTGAGTCCGTGGTACCCCGGGCAATGTGAGCCTGGGGTTCCACGGGCAAAAGTAGCGAGAACTAGTCTCAAAAATAAAACAAAATAAAACAAACAAACAAAAAAGATTATTAGAGACAAAGAAGAATCATCTATAGTGATAAAGAGATTCAATATATCAAAAAGATACAATCACAAGCATATGCCCCTTAGACCACCAAAATATATAAGACAAAACTAACTGAAATAAAAGAAGAGACAGACAACTCAACAACAAATTTTTTTTCAGTAATGGATAAAAAATGCAAATTATTAATGAGGAAAAAGAAGACTTGAAAAACACTATAAAGCAGCTAGAACTAACAGAGTACTATGAAACATTCTATCCAACAACAAAAGCACATTCTTCTCGAGGGAACATTTTCTAGGATAAAGCATATGTTAGTCCTTATACTTTGACACATTTAACAGGATAGAAATAATTTAAAGTGTATTTTTTATCATAATAGAAAGAAATTTGAAATCAACAGCAGGGAAAAACTTAGGAAATTTCCAAATATTAGATAACACACTACTAAATAATTAATGGATAAAGGAAGAAATCAAAGAGGAAATCAGAAAATACTTTGAGATGAATATCAAGACATAACTTCCTGAAACCTATGAAATGCAGCTACAGCAAGTGCTCAGAGGGGAATTTATACCTCTAACTAAAATAGTGCAAGCCATCCAAACAGTTCAAAGGGTCCTAATGAGATAGTGCCAAAGGACAGTGAACAGTCAGTGTCAGTGGGTTTTCACCCACCCACTTGCACTCAAACTCAAGGTTCAGTAATAATGAGAATTGGGGGAAAGAAAAGTTTTTGAGGTCACAAGTGATAGTTATCTCACCCCAGATAGTGTCCACAGTATCCAGAAATCCCAACATAGGCTGCTCATGGGAGATAATGTGACACGGCAGTTGCCTACAATAGCAGTCTAAAAGTTGGCCTGGACACTGAATCAGACAGTATCAGACTCCACAGCACCACGAAGTGGTGCCGTAGAATCAGAAGTTGTGATCAGCTCTTTGTGATGTTGGGTGGAGCCAAGGATGCTCCTTGCAGGGGATATCAGAGGCAGGGTCAGAGGAAGGTGCAGCAGCTGAGTCTCTGCAAAGGTCTACAGAGATGTGGAGGTCTAGAAGTTTGAATTTTTTAAAATTCTACAAAGGTCTGGTAAATCCTATGGAAGTTGAGTACTCTGTGCTTCAAAGACTGAGAGCAGAATCCTTCTTCATAGATGGTCTGATGTATGCTCCCTCTTTGAAGGCTTCTTCAAGTGATGATCCAGTGAATTCTTTTTCTGTCTTTGGAAGTCGGGGACAGAATAAACTAAGCTGGTTCTTGCTCTGCGTTATATTCCCTTCAGAGTCCCCTACCCTGCAGGCTTGATTGTACCATTTTCAATCCTAAGTGTCTGACTGGACCATTTAGCACCAAACAGCTTGTTTTCCATTTTTTAATCTGAATAGTTAGCTAATGAAGTGGGCTTGAACCCAAATGATCCATTTAGATCACACATAATTGGCCCATTTAGCTCACACTGTTTAGTTCGTTTTCTTCACACTTTCTTGGTTCATATTTGAACCCTAGAGTCAGATATAAAAGGTGCAGTCCACCCAGGTCAGGGCACTGGTGGACCTGAGGACTTCAGGGATTCATGACCACAGCCAGCCTTGCTGGGACTGGGGAATAAGAAACATCCACAGGCGGTAGGCAGAGGCCAGCTCATCCCAACCTCCCAAAAACTGTCTTGACCGGTAGCCTCTGTGGGCTGCAGCTATCTGGTTACATAATGACATTATTAGGAAAAGAGAGATCACAAACCCTGTCATAAACCAGTAACTAACCTTCCATCTTAATACACTGGAAAAAGAAGAGTATGAAAACCATAAAGCAAGCAATGGGAGGAAATAGTAAAGAATAGAGCTGAAATTAATGAAATAAAAGCAACAGAGAAAAAATAAATGAAACTAAATGATGGTTCTTTGAGAAAATTTATACAACTGACAAATAATTAACTAATTAACCAAAATAAAAACAGATAAATTAATTGTTAGAATCAGAAATTAAGGATATTATAAAGGAATACTATGAACAATTCTAGGACAAATTTTGATAAATGAAATGGATGAGTTCCTAATAAGATATAAACTACCAACACTAGCTAAAGAAGGGTCAAATTATACCAAGTGAAGACATTGAATTTGTAATCAGAACACTTCTTACAAAGAAAAGGTCAGACCCAGGTGACATTATCATGAATTCTATCTGTATTAAAGAATAAATGATTCTTCAAAAAATAGAAGGGAATACTTCCCAACTCATTCTATGGGACCAGTATAGCCCTCATACCAAAAACAAAGACACCATAAGAATAGAAAACCACAGACCAATATCATTTATGAACACAGCTGTGAAAATCCTCAAAAATATAGACTAAAAATTTTAAATTCTTAAGAGAAAACATAGGACAAAGTCTTCATGACGCTGGATTCGACTGTTTTCTTGTCTATAACCAAAGGCAGAAGTAATGAAAAAATAGACAAACAAAACTTTATGAATATTCTTAAATTTTGTACATCAACACAGCACACACCAGCAACCTACAGAATGAGAGAAAACATGCAAAACATACACCTAACGCGAGAGTAATATGTTGGAGAGAGAATATATAGAGTACACTTAAAACTTAACAATAAAACATAAAACTTGATTCAAAAGTGGACAAAGAACTTACATATTTCTCAAAAGAAGATATAGAAATGACAAGTAAGCCCTGAAGTGATTCTCAAATCACTAAACATTAGGCCAGGCATGGTGGCTCATGCTTGTAAGCTTCAGCCTAGGAAGCGTCCGGGGCTAGGGATCGCGGTTCGAGTCCCGCCTGGGGTCCAT
>PVHY01028528.1:0-15095 GCA_004024945.1 Uropsilus gracilis | reverse complement strand
CTGTTGGCCATTTGTATTTCCTCTTTGGAGAAATGTCTTTTTAGTTCTTCTCCCCACTTTTTGATTGGGCATCTTGTTTTGTTTTTGTTTAGTTGTGTGAGTTCCTTGTAGATCAGTGTTATTAATCCCTTATCACTCTTTTGGAGGGCGAAAATTTTTTCCCATTTGGTTGGGCTTCTTTTAGTTTTTTCTGTTGTCTTTTTTGCCATGCAGAAGCTTTTTAGTTTGATGAAGTCCCATCTATTTATGTTTTCCTTCAATTTTTTGCCTTCTGCAGATGATTCCAGAAAGGGATTTCTGAATTGTACTTCATGGAGGGTTTTGCCTATGTTTTCCTCTATGTATGTTATGGCTTCACTATTGTTCTCTTTGGACTTTTCTCACTTTTTATTTTTCCTGAGATTTTCTAAATTGTTTCAAGATAACTTGTGTTTGGACATTTTTTTTTAAAAAGATACCTGCTTTAAACCCATCTTGGGTATTTTCTCATGGACGTTGTGGTTTCCTGGTGTCTCTTGGAAATTTCATCCAAGACTGTGGATGACATTTCAATCTTTTATTTTAGTGGGTTGTCACCAGATCTAGCTACAGCACACAGACCCTTGCCTATGTGCCCAGTCAAAGTTTCAGAGCCAAAGTTTTCAGAGGCTCTGCTCTGTCTGGCCATCTCTGTGTCTTGGGAGGGGAAGACCATCTTGGGTCTGCTGTGGAAAGCTGTTTCCAGGCTGTGCTGCATGTTGTAGCTGTTTCCCTTTGTCTCCTGGCCCCTGGCCACTCTAGTGTCTCTGATTGGGGGCGGGGTGGGGGGAGTAGACTAGGGGGAAGGGAGTGGCTGATGAGGCAAAGCAGGAAGCTCCCCTGGATGCTGACTTGTTTGGACAGCACTCATTTTCACCCTTTGGTGGTGGGGCCCGCCTTATCCCATTGTGTCCAGGGCATGTGTGTGGTCAAGATAGGCAGAAGCAGGCCTATCTGGGCTGCCTTGTGTTGCTAGGCCAGGAAAGGCCAGGCCCAGGTTGTTACCTTTTACTCAGAGTCCCCTAGACACCTGCTGTTGTGTGTCTCCAGTCCTAGGGCACTAAACGAGTCTACCTTCCTCCTCCCACCTCGGGGTTTGCAGTTGGTTGCTTTCGCATTATTTCCAGGATTCAGAGTCTGGACCAAACTTTCAGCCCACTTGCTTTGACAGTGACCATGGACTTCTGAATTTTTTTGATACTGAACAGATTCTCTTCTAGTGGAGATATGTAGCTTAGACCTTAAACTTAGTGAGGTTAGCTTGAGCCTCACCTGTGTCATTTGTTGTTTTATAGTATTTTAAAGTGAAAAGGTAAAGTCAAAAAATATATACTGGGGCCCAGAATGAGGTTCTGGTTGAATATACCCATTGCCCACCACACAGGACTTCTGTATGAAGAAGTCTGACCTTGGTCACTACTGCATGTGGAAAAAGTTAGGTCCAGTGTATGTTGCTGTTTCTGTCTTCAATACAACCTAAATTTTCTCTTAGGATATAGAGTTTCTGAAAACAGCCTTTTAACACTTGGTTAACCCTGGAGTCTGGGGTAGTATCTGGCCAAAAAATCTGAAGAGCATAGCTATCATTTGTTAAGCCTCCATCACTCCCTAGCCATGCTCATCCCCTGTTATCACTGCTTGAACTCCTTGTGATTCAGTTTCTTGCTTGAATTAGCGTCTACCCTGCTCTCCTCCCCCCCTTTCCGTAGCTGTGCTTTCAAGCAATGAGATCCTCGGGGCTCATGCACCTCCATGATTCTTTGCTCCTTACCCACCCCGTACTTGCACAAAGAAAAACATTTCCTTCTCTCCAAAGTCTTAGATACTCACAACCACAGCCCCCTGGATTTTGGCTGAGGAGTATTTCTTCATTCCTTTCACTTGCTCAGAATAATAGGTTTACCTCACAATATGGGCTCTAGGCAATTTATTCAAGTCCTCACAGCAGATCTGGGGGCTGCCAGAAGTTCTAATTATAGTGTGGTTACTGTAACTGAAAAGCAAGTAGGCGAAAACAATTAGCATCTAAATCTCAAAGTTTCCCAAACTTGCATCCTCCACTGCCATGTAAAATCAAACTCCACTAAATATGGTTTGCCTAAATGAAATCTATCAAACACATGAACTTTTTAAAGACACATGTGCGCCACTGAGCCGTTGGGTGGACACACAGCACAAGGACAGGAGGACACACCCAATGCCACCCTCGGTGGGTACCTCTTTGGGACTTAATGACAAAGTGATGCGGATTACACCCCTGAGTGGCTGCCAGTTCTACCACACAGCTGACACTGTGCAGAACTGAAGTTCAAGTTCACTGTATAAGTAATCACACGAGTGCCTTTCACTTGTGGGTGGCACCATGGAGAGGAGCATTTGCTTAGGGCTGACTGTACATGGCGGGTGGTTTTCCTGTCAGCTGGAAACTCTGCTTAGGAGAAAACCCTCATCACCAGAATGAATTTTAAAGAAAGTGGACATTTTACCCAATTTTTTATTCAGGTTTTTTTTTTTTTTTTTTCAGTGTACGGCAATAGGCAGTTTAAAAAGACTTCTTCCAAGCCATTAAAACATGACCAGGTAGGAAAAAAAATGAGAACGCACTCCCATCATCTGGATTAATATACATAATGTTCTAAATAGGTCTTTGTCCTACTTCCTACCGGTAATACATTGTTCTTTGCTCCAACTACCTTAGAGCCTCTTGGCTCAGTGTCTCACCAATAAAGAGCAGAAAGTACAAGATCTTGAGTTCAAGGTTTTGAGAGTTTTTCTTTGCAAAAGCAAAATGAGCTGGGGTTTCTGTGAAGTTGGAGTTATTTGTGGATTGTTCATTGTCCAAAACTTGACGGTGGAGTTTCTCATAGGGGTGGTGGGAGTAGGTAGGGGTGGGGGACCACTGCTCTCCTCACTGCTGAGAGTAAGCAAACTATGCTCTCTTTTGGACTAAGGTAGAGTATGTATGGGCTTCTTTGAAATGGTTAACTTCAAGCGTGAAGCTCAGCGAGGTTTGAGAAGGCAACTATGCTGCGGTGGAGACAGACGACTGATGGCAGTACTGGTGTATGTCTGGGGATGGCTGGGTGTTCTGGTCAGACTAATCAGTTCAATGGAGTTGGATGTGAGGACATAGTCTGTGTTTGATGGTAGGGACTCGGTGACAACGTTACATGTCTAAAGCATGACTTGTTTGGTATGTTGTGGGTTAGAAAAAAATGAAAGGAAAAAACCGCTCATTTTCTAGAAGGAATGATTGTGGCCTACGGCTAAGAGCGCAAAGTCCCAATTCGCCGTGAGCCACATTTTCTGAGATCCCCAGTGTTAGGCAGCCACTGAGCTCGTGGCCTGGAGGACTTCTGCCGAGGGCAGGATCGCTCTCGGGGACCGTTAACTCTGCAGAAGGGTATTTTATTGAACAGACAGTATGGACCTCATACGTATCCATTATCAGTGCCTTGGAAACCAAACAACTTTAAAAGTTAGCAGCTTCTGCAAGTACAAAAATACACATTTATTACATAACATATGGTAGTAAAATTTGTCAAGATATATTATACAAACTCAAAGCCTTTTTGATAAAGCATCGGTCTAATATATTATAGATTGACAGGGTATAATAAAATGACACGCCATCTGTCTTCATTATACTTTACAGCAATATTAACAAACTATTCACATAGTAGGTGTGACGGGGGGAATCTAAGGGGACACGGAGTAGCAAGGGTTATTGGAGAACCTCAGCATCTATTTTCTCCTACGTTTCAGGTGGGTAGATGGCTTTCTACCCGCCAATGTGAGAGACGAGAAAGGCGCGGCCTGTTATCTTGTTAAGAAGCAGTTTCTTCCAGAAGGGCACGCTGAGCAGTAACAGCTGCTTTCACATCTTACAGTTTTGACAGTAGTACGTCCTGTGGGTCCGGGGTGGGGGTGGGGTGTCCCTGCTGGCCTCGTACGTCCCCCTCAGCAGATGCATGTGGAGTGGATGCTGAGGAGTGCGATACGGGAGTGGCAGGTGGTACGGTGAGATCTACTTCACATCTGTGACTGAGATGGTCGGGGCGTTCTTTGGACACAGAGTTCCTAAGGTTACTTAGACTGTGGAGGGCAGACAGGGCCATGTCCCGTGGAGGTAGGTAGCACCTAAAACTAATACTGCAAGGACTTCTATCTTACAGAGAACACTTTCTTTCTCCCACTGCAAAATGTAGCCGTTAGGACAACAGGGAAAGAATACTGGGAACTAGTTCGGTGGCCAAGAATTTGGGATACGCAAGTTCGTGAGGAAAAGGAGCAGTTGACGGAGAGCTAGAGCCGCCAACTGGTCCTGAGCAAACTTGTTACAAGTAGTTAAAATGACGGGAGATGCGCATCTTCTCTGATGCTTTCCCTTCAGGTTGGCTGATAAGCCCCAGGATCATCTAGGAGTCTGAGTGGTGCAACCAGAGTCATGTCCGTAATACGAAATAAACCCAACAGGCCAGAAATCCGTAAACCATGAATCATTTGGGACAAAAATATCTAAAAACGTGTGGCAGTAAGAAAAGCTGGAGTCCACGCCTGTCAGCGGGGCAGGCCTGACAGGCACCCCGGGGGGTGGGCATCATGCTCTGCTACGCTCACCTGCCCATCTCTAAGCTGCTCTCTTGGCTGCTGAGTGACCATCGGGAGAGGGGTGCTTCCTCGGGAACTTGGCCTTCCTGGCTGACTAATCTGAGAGCAGGGCTGCAGCACAGCTTCTCAGCAGAGGAGCCACGCTTCTTCGCTCAGAGTGGCAACGGCATCGCAGAGCAGAGACCAGCCTGCCATGCTCGACGGAAGGAGCCAGCCACGGCCACTGGCACCCCTTGCTTCTTCCCAGCTGTTCCCCAGCCTCTGCCGAGCAAGGCAACTCCAAGCAGAAATCCAGGGCACCTGACAGAGGTTGCAGTACTGTCCCCGAAGGGCGTCTGGTTCCTGGAACGGTCTGTGAGCACTGGCCAGGCCACGCCACCGTCCGACGTCATTACCAGCAGGGTCTGGCCTGGAGTGTGGTACACGCTTCCCCTGACGTCTGTCATGACCCACACGCTTCTCTCCTGAGCGCTCTGAGCAGTGGCCTTGTGCCCCTGCTCATCAGATGCACTCACTCCATGGACAGTGGCTGACTTCCCTGTCCGTCCCCCCCCCCAACTCCTCCCTCAGGCCTTCTGTTCTCCAGTCCTGCTGCCCGTGCGGAAGGTGCCTCCTCGGGCCCTCTGCTAGTAGCTTTAAAGCCACGCAGCGGACCAGGTCCTCCACCTGACGAAGGAAAAAGCCTCCCCAACACTTAGGTGATGAACTTGTTTTTGTTTTTGCCAAATAGCCTCAAGAAGAATCCTTCCGCCGTCCTAAGCATCAGCGATGACGACACGCGTGCTACGCAGCCGGCGACTTTACACAAAGGGCAAATTAGGTACGTCCCTGGGTCATCATCCGTCATCATCTGCCTAGTCTCGCATCTCGCGGTGGCAGGTGCTTACTGTGGTTCCATGGCTTTGGCTGGCTGGCTGCCCCCAGCGTCGCCGACCGCGGTCAGCCCCGAGTCCCCGCTGGACACGTCCTCCGCCCGCGGGGGGCTGGGTGAGGCCCTGGCACAAGGCAGCGTGGCCGGGGAGCACGGGCCGCCCGGCTCTCTGCCCCCCTGCGCCTCCCCGGGGAGCTGGAGCCGGTCTGCCACCAGGCTGAACGGGGAGCGACAGGGCTGCGGTGTGTCCTGGCCGCCGGCAGGGGCGCTGGGCCAGGTCCCCGGAGTTGGCGGGTCCCGCGGTCTCTCCCGCAGGGCGTCGTCTTCCGGGACCCCGCAGGCGTGGGGCGGTAGCTCCGCAGGGGGCCCCCGGAAATAATCTATCTTCGTCTCCTCCGGCCTCAGGGCCCGGGCCTTCTTTTTGAGGGACCAGTTTTTCAGGCTGGCCACGCCGTTGCGCAGCCACGTGCTGGGGTGCAGCGTCACCGGGTGGGCCTGGGACGGCCACTCCGCCGTGTCCTTTTTGGCACAGCCCGGGCGCTGGCCGGCCTGCCCGGAGGGGGGCCCGGGCCTTGCCGCCAGGAGGCTGGCGCTGCTCAGGTCCGAAGCCAGCTCTTCGGGCTTCCGCTGAGGCTGGAAAGTGCAATCGACCGGGGAGGACGTCTCGGTGGGGGTGAACACCGAGTGGTCAGAGATCTGCGAGAAGGCGCTGTCCTGCGAGCTCACAGACGAGCCGGACGGGGAGGAGCCGGGCGACGACAGGCTGGAGTAGCTAGTCCTCGGGCAGAGGCTCAGGCGCGGGGGCACGGCCTTGGTGGCGGCGCCCGGGTGCGCGGCGGCGCTGCTCTTGCCCACCTCGATGCCCATGACCAGACTCTGGTTGATGAGCTTCTGCCCCTCCATCTGCAGCGACTTGTGCCGCTGCAGATAATCCTCCTCGCCGGGCAGGAGGCCGAGCTCGCAGCTGCTGGGCGGCGGCGGCTTGGCGTACAGGCCCCTGAGATAGGTCAGCTTGCCGCGCGCGTCGTCCACGCCGGGCTCCGAGCAGCGCCGGGGCCGCCGCCGGCCCTTGAGGGCATCGGCCGTGCGCGGCGGGGAGTAGCCAGCGCCGTCGGCCGTGAAGGGCTGGCTCCGGGCCGGGTCCTGCGTGGGAGTGTGGCTGCAGGCGGCCACGGAGATGGCCACTGGCCTGGACTTGGGCAAGAGCCGGCCGTGGTGGCCGTCGCTGGCCGACGCGCTCTTCTTCCGGACGCTGTGAGGGGCCGCGTCCTTCCGGCTGCCCTCGGCGCCCGGCCGGACGCTGCCCTTGGCCTCCTCGGGCGGGGCCGGGCTCCGCTTCAGGTAGTCGGCGTCCTTGTGCGAGAGGATGGCGTCGCAGCTGGACTTGCGCAGCTTCTTCTGGTAGAACTCCCTGAGGTAGGAAAGCTTGGAGTCGAAATAGTCGATGCTGGGCTCGGAGCAGCGCCGGTGGCGCCTCAGGCTCTGGGGAGCCTCCGCGCTAGCGGGGGGCAGGTACTGGGGTGTGCTCAGGCCGCAGGGGGCCCGGGCGGGATATCGCAGGGGGGCCTTGGCGTAGACCACCAGCCCCCCCGGCTCGGACGTGAGGGGCCGGCTGAGGCGCACGTCCTCGTCTTTGGAACGGTCCAGGTCGAAGTCGCTCAGGGTTAAGAGGCCTTCCACCTCGGGCTGGTCGAGGTCGTAGTCGCTGAGGGTCAGCACGGAGTCCATGCTTCTGCTGCCCTGACCGAGTTTCTTCACCAGGTCGCTACAGGGGGCGTCCACATCCTCGTTGAGCTCATTTTCCAGGCTGTCGTAGGAGGAGTCGTTGAGCTGGAAGCAAGAGATATCTAGCAGAGAAATCAAAATACCATGAACGTTTTCACTTAACCGCAGACACGGTCCAGGCTGCCTGAGACCCAAACTAGGCCACTTAGTTTAAGTGCCTGTGAAGGCGTTACTTCAAATTCCTACTCTCAAGGAAGACTCTTTCACAATCGTAGTACAAAAAAGCAAAAAAAAAACAAAAACCAAAAAAAAAAAAAACCTCTTGGGGTTTATTAGATTTACCTCAGTTCCTGAAGAAATGGACTTTCCTCTAGTAAGTATCCTCAAAGCAATGAGAACAAGCAATAATATCAAGGAGTGGTAAAAAGTATGAGGGAATGAATGCCAGGGAGGCCCAAGTCTTTAAGAAGGTTGTGGGTAGTTATACTAGTTTAACCCTAGTCTTAGGGAAACCATTGGCTAAAGCCTGTCAATGTCTCTTTAAGAGAGATGTTTAATCATCATTACTTCTACCTAACCACCACAGAAAGCTGGACATGTCTTGATACGGTGACTTGTTCTCATTCATTTGAGGTTATTTTTACACACGAGGGTAGCAGTATTCGGTGGCAGGAAAATAACTGGCCTAAGACAGCCTCAGTAGGAATTAGTGGCACAAGCATTCAAATTGTGGATGGCTGCATATCTTCATACCACATTCCCCTCCTCCTTCCATGCCCTCACATCAGCTGTGTTAATCTTAGTCCTGCACTGGAACCCTAGGGTGTCTTGGGGACATTTGGCAGTGTGTCTTCTCTCCCAGACCCAGCATTTCTACTTGATATAGAGGGGTTCCTCATAAAGTTCTGTCTTTAAAAAGGTTTAAATCATCATACTCCATCACACTGGCTGCCACTAACAGGTTCTTGAAGGGGAGGGGCTTATCTAAACACCCTTTTTTCTGTTCTTAAGCACCACCATGGTGTTGACAGGGATAGGCTTCCTTAGAAGGGGCAGCAACCTGGGCCCACAGGCCCAGGGGAGGTGCATTCCTCCCTGAGCTGCTGTGGGTGCCAAGACAACCTCCCTCCCGGCGTCTTCAGAGACATATCTCTCTTCTCACAACGTCCAGCCCACTTATTCACAATACCTGAGGCATTCTCTCTCGTGTCACATCTCACTGAAACCTCTCCCAAGAGGGAAGTGATCTCGTCTCCAAATATCCTACAGCAGTTTTCAATCAGAAATTGGATGAGCAGAGAAACCTGTTCAAAAAAACAAAAACAAAAAACAAACCAACAGTGAAGTGCTAGGTTTCATATAACATATCTGTAACTCCTGATTCTAACCGAAAAATGCAATAGAATCCTAAGGAAAATTCACGTCTGCTCCAGTTTAAAAGTAAACAAGTATCCTTTAGAAAAGGAAGACACTTTGGGTATAGAAATTCATCAGCAGGCTGTCCTTACTTATGAGTTTGGTTTAATGCTGACATCTTCATTCCAGTGACTGTCTTTAAAGTTAGGGCAATTTCAAGTATGCCTTTTAGGGGGTCTGGGGCGAAATGCGCATCTGATGGGTAAAAGCAGCTCTTGAAAGGGGGGCAGAGCCAGCACTGGGCCTGACCCCTCTCCTCCTTCCTGTTCTCAAACTGGAGGTGCTTAGGGAAGAAGTCAGAGCTTATGAGGGCGCTCTCTGCTTCTATGGAGATGTTTTGCAGCCGTTGCCATTTCCCTGACCTGACAGCTGAGGCAAAGGAGTAGGCAGAACATGGGGAGCAAAGGAGGTCCCCAAACCCTGTCGCAACTGCAGGCACTGCAGAATGGGAATACAACTGCTGGCCGTACCTCCACTCCTGAGGTATGGAAACCGGGGGTCAGTGTAAGTGACCAGCAAGTGGTGGGGTAGAGAACTGAACATGGACTTCACCACCAACGTCGTGTTTCTTTTTAAACCCTATCAGCTGCTTATCACTCTGTGGTTTTAGTCAGTGTCCTTGCCTCCCTGTGGGGAAAGATGAGTAACCTCAACTGTTATTAGATTGTGGAAAAGAGATTTACTGGGAGAGGCTAAAACTAAAACTTACACGGAGGGGCGTGTATGTGATTTGTCTTTCGGAACGAATATCCCAGATTTCAGGTTCAAAATGGAAGCTCTGTCACCCAGGGCAGAACAATGAAAGACGTTATTACCTTTTTTGTAAACTCATTTTCGAGCTCGGGGCTGGAGGAAGTAGGCGGCCACAGGATGCTGGGAGCGATACACACGGCCAGGTTAAAGGCGGTCATCTGATTGGCTGAGGAGTGCTGCTCAATGTTGCGCAGAACCCCAAAAAGATACCTTAGGAGGACGACATTGGCTCTCGGAAGCTGGTCTAGTAACCTGAAGACAGAAAACCGCACTTTAGGCCAAACACTTTATAAACAACTCAGACAGGCGCCCCTCGTTTTCTGGCCTGTGCCGGGTGTTCGTGTACATGGTACCATGTGGTGAGGGTGGCCTGGAGAGAGACGATACACTGGGAATTGGTTTCTTTTGTACTATGTGTTCACAATCCAAGGGGAAGGTAGAAAAATTGGGGGGAGGGGGTGGAAGGCTAGGAGGAAAAAAGGCTTCCTAAAATATCGAGGACCGTGGGGTTTGAATGTAAGCAAATACTGTAACATTTAAGAAGAGTCTCAACCCCAAGTCCCACAAAACCTTCTGAGGAAACTTAAGGATTCAAATGAAGGTGGCTCCTTTAGGCCCAGTATGCTGTCTCCTTGGCCAGACTCTGCCAGGCCTAAGCTGCCCTGGCCTCCAGGAGAGCTCTTAGCCCGTCTGTGGTTTCACCAGCTTCCGAGGTCCCTGTTGCCCCATACCTCTCACTGGCATCACATCCATCCATAAAGTCAAGCCCATTCTAACCCGTGTCGGCCTGTTCTGGTTTGTAATGCGTGAGGGGCTGCAAAGCTATAGTTCCCGAAAAGTGGTTTTTATTGTGCTTCCAAGAGGGGCTACCGCTCGCGGCTGGGTGGGCCCTGGTGTGTGGGTAGCAGGGAGGTGCTTTTTCAGCACAGAAGGCTGAGCATGGGGGTGGTCACGAGGAAAGATGCAGGACCCGGGGGAGGCCACTAAGGAATCCATCGGGAAGTGCAGTGTCATCTCATACATGATCGGGTCACTGGCGTTTCCGTGGCCCCTGTCAACTGGGAGCCCGGCAACACCAAGCTGTAGGTAACTGACAGCTCTGCTCCTCGCCCTTGTCTACAGACCAGAAGATTGTCTGGCTGAGACAAAGCAGTTTTCTGTTCCCCACCATATTTACATCCCCACACAAAACCTCCATTTTGCCCAGGGTTATGAACTCGTGTCAGCGCTTCTGATCCAGTTACTTATGTCATGGTACTTAAGATCTCTTTTGAATTAGTTGTAACGTCTTATTCTCTAATGCGTGCGCTGATTTTATATTTGTATATATATATTTTAAATCATCCTTCAGTGATCTGTAGGACAAAGTCTAGACTCTGGTGTTCAGTGTCTCTGGTTTTTGACCCCATCCTAATGGAGGGGAGGTGGTATTCTGTCCCAAGGCTTTGCCTTCTGGTATCTTCGACAGTTGTGCTGTATTCTGCTGACAGAAGTTGCCTATCAGTAGCTGTTGTTGGTAAAATCTCACACTGCAAAGTCACTTAGAACCTGTGCTAAATGAGCACAGGCAAGTATATGGTGGTGGGGTTTTTGGATTTCCTGGGAGCAGAGTTTTCTGGTAACGGCCACCTCTTTCCCATTGTCTTACAAAAGCAGGAAACAGGAGGGGTTGGGGTGGTTCTGTCAGCTTCCCTTGTGACTGAGTTCAGAGGCTGCATTCTCTGATCAGACTGATGGTCTCCTGTTCTTTCCCCTTGTCTGAAGTGCCTGGACTCCTGGTCTCTCTCTCTACCAGATGACTTCCTTGAGGGAGGGCATTTCTCTATGAATCCCCTTGCTGAGTGTGACCTATAAGGAGCGATCTGATTGATGTTGGCAAAATTAAAATGACCAGCTGTGGACAGGGGTGACTGTACTGGCCATTGGTTTAGTGGGCTTGCCCCTGCTCTAGACAGCGGATACATAGTGGACCAGGTTGTAAGATGAGGGAGAAAAACAGCAGCAGTGACAGAGGCGTCAGGACTTTAGCAGCATTGCTTTCGTAGACAATCTTAGACTTTTTAAACCGTGCTTTTGAGGTGTGACTCGATTAGAAATAATTACCTTTGAATCGTATTTATTTTCTCTTCATCATTTCCTTGATCCATTACACAGACCCAGTGATCATAGAGAGCTGACGAAAAAATGCTGCCTGGAATGTTTCGCAGAAAATCCTTCCAGAGAGGGGGGAAAAACAAATATTTTGGATGGTTATTGTCATGCTAAGTATGTACTGGAGAGAAGAGAAGACATCTTGTTGAAAAGGTCACTTAAGTCCTCCCTTTTTGGGAATACACCGAGTTCCGTGCACACACGGAAACACATGTTTTGATAGTTTTCCTAACAAAAGCCTGGAGGGATGATAGGAATCTGGACTAGAGGGGAAGGTAAAAGACAACCTGTTGGAGTAGACACCTTCTGTTTGTACACATTTAGCTAACCGGTCCACCATGAGAGTCTGGCAGCAAACTATCAGCAGTACATTCCCCCCACCCCCAGATGGCTGGAGTCCATGCATGCTTTGCAGATACTTGCATCAGCCACCCAATCATTCCAGACAGATGAACTCACAGGGGCCGGGCCCTCCTGGAGGTGCTGGAGCAGAGATGTGGACAAAGCACAGGGTTTTATGCTAGTGGGGCTAGGCAGCTACTACAGACCCCCCGTTTTTCCCTTGTGGCCCCACAAAAGGGCCCTCATACATTTTGGGGGGAGAGACAGCAGCCTGGGGTAGCACCCCCACATCTGATGGACGCTGGATGTGGCGAGATTCAACCATGACATATAGGAGTGTGTGCCAAGGGGGGTAGGGGGATCTGCTTGCCCTTTGTTGCTTAAAAAGCTATCACAGAAACTAAGCTGCGTCCTAGCCCTGGTCCTCTCTGTCCTGGGCCAGCTCTTGTGCAGCTTTGGGCATGGTATCAATGAGGTCAAACCCACGAGGGGCGATTTCCACCTTCGTAAACTGGAGGCTGAGAAGATGGAATTTCGCAGCTACGCACTGTAGCCAGGCGGTGGCCATCTTCTTGCCGTTACTACTCCCGCCATGGAGACAGGGGCGTCTACTGTTGAGCGATTCTGACTCTCACTGGGAAACTCGGGTCACTTCGCTGATGAGCTGTCATGGCCGGGTCACGTCTGCGTCACCAAGGAGCTGAGGATGTGCACACCTGGGCGGGGGTGAAGCCTCAGGGCAAAACACAGTTGCACAGGCTCAGAGGTCAGTGCTGAACTGTGACTGGGTGTCGGAAAGAACTAGTAGTACCGGGGGATTAGGGATGTCCCACCGACTCGAGATTTTAAGAGAATTAAAGCAAACCTTGCAGTCCTATCACCTGTTATTAAAAAGATTATTTAAGGTTGGCTACTAAGCAGGCAGGTGAATGATTCAGAGTCCCTGTTCTATTATTTCTTCTGGTAGAAATGTACCTGGATCCTTGGGATCCAAATGTGTCATCATAAAAGTTACCTCCCTCCTGGGTGAAGCTATACAATTTTCATATTCCCAACTAATTTTAGTGGCTGTAACCTATTTTGAAAGTCAGATTTAGAAGAGGCGAAATTTCTATTGCTAAGTGGGGGCAGTGACAATAGCTCTCTTTAACTTCGGTGGAAAACACACTTATGATCTGTCTTGCTAAGTCTTAAACCTCCACTTGAAAGACATTAACTTGTAACATCTCAATGAACTCTCCACAGCTGGAATAACAAGTTATGAAATGCAACCACCATCTCAGCTAAGAAAGGATGGGAGAGCTGGTTCTGTCTCCTGCCCCTCCCAACCCCACCCCCCCAACAGCCCAATTCAGACTATCAGCAGAAATCACGATGACTTAGAGATGAGAGTCCTGCAGGATTAAAAATGAACTTTTCCTCAAATGTCTGAGGGAGCAGCAGTTATGTCATAACCAAGTTTGTTCCCACCATGATGATTTAGCTTCCTCTCCTGTTACCTACGCTAATTTGCTTTACTTTTAAATACCATTTCCAAAAGGTATTAAAAAACAAACAATTTGCTCTAACTTTTGCAATAAAGCATCTCCTTTCCTGCAAACCACGTGGAGGAAATCAAAGTAAAACCTGGGTACTTGATTACACATTTTCAATTACTTGGCTCACTCTCTTGGGCTGCTTATTTGTGTGCAAGTCAGGTTTCTGCAACCTGAAATGTAATCCAACTCCTCTTCTTTGGGATAGCCATGATCAGTTGGCACAGGGTATAGAGAAGGACGCTGCTGTGCAGAATAGTATATAGTAAGGGAGATTTTTCTAAACCATAGGCTTCCACTTTGTAAATTAAGAGATGGGGAAAGTCTTAATTACATGATTCAAAAAGGCAAAGAAAATTGCATCGTGCATATATATCCCTGACATTTCTCTGGCTTGCAAACCCCATATATCTCTTAACATCTCTTTATTGTATTCCTAGACTAAAAGGGACTCACAGATCTTGCGCAAAACAGCTGAGATGACCTCTGCTCCAGCTCTTTCTCACTGAGACCTTATTGCACAAGCCTCCAGCAGGGGCTGTTTAAGAGCAGACACGGCCCATTTGCCAATAAAACATCTGACTGTTCATAAACTCCTGGCGAAAGACTCCATGAGCAGCTGAACACTCAGCAGGGGCGGGGCTCTCCAAGCTGCCTCTTCACCATGTTTCCTGAAAGGCCTTTTGATGCCCAGGACATGGGACACAGGCTGGGGCCTCTGTTACCCCCGTTCTGGTGCAGCGCACCCCTGCTGGGAGCTGGGAGCCTGAGGTGGGTCTGCAGAAGCTATTGGCTGGGGTCAAAAGCTCTGCTAACAGCTGGTTTTGACTTGAGGTTGTCCAAAAATGTGAGGCATTTTCAAGCACGGGAGAGGAAATGGTTTAGAGAGTGCTCTAACTCAACTATGGATGTGACTTAAGTCACCATGGGGCGAAGGGTGAGCGCCATAAAGCCAGCCAAATGTGTTGGGGTTTTTATTAGAGTGCGCAGATGCTGCAGGCAGAGGAGGGGTGGGGGGGTATGTGTATAAATGAATGGAATTTTCAGTGGTCTCAGCGTGCAATTTTTTGTTTCAGCTGTTAGGCAAATGTTTATTCTGGTAAACTCTGGTTTCCAAGTTTCATGAAACTCTGGGAGAATTTTGTCTTTATTAGGAAGGTAGTGAGATGGTGAGGAAGCGATCAGAAGGAGGATATGCTTGTTTTGGTAAACAGGCGTGTTGTGAGTTCTTTTTCTGCATAGGGTGGAAGGAGTGGAGATGAGGAGAGTGCTGTGGGCTCAAACAATTCTGAAGGATCTGACATGCCGCGTCACTGGCTGCGATTTTAAAGTCTGTTGGTTTTTTTTTTTTTTTTTAACACTTTCTAGATTTGAAATGTATGATGGATGGGTCTTTGCAGACGAGCACAGTGTTGTCATGAAAGAGACCCTTTGTCTCTTTCCAGAGCTCCACGGCGGGGCGGGTGAAGGGAGAGAACGTCTCCTACCTTTAAGACAGATGCGATCACAAAAATAGATTCACAGTCGAGGTGCACGTCAACTCCAGAACTCAGTCTCTCTTTGAGCTCGCGGCAGGACTTCACGTTGGCGGACTGTCGGAAGATGCCTTTGGTGAGGGGTCCTTTTTGATTAAGAAAGAAAAGCATATCCTAGGGGGAAGCAAAAGAAAAAGC